>JAODVQ020355910.1:0-11604 GCA_025400075.2 Phenganax stokvisi | reverse complement strand
ATTTCGTTTTTACTTTTATTTCATTTTGATTTGTATTAAGTTTACTTTTATTTTAACTGACTTTTCTTTTTGATTCAAATTCATATTAAATATAATATCTTTTTCATTTGATATAATATTACTTTTAGTTTAAAAACGAAAAAATAAATGTAAAATTTGCTATGGCAATTCTCGGCCACCATACATATCTAATAGAACCGTTTTCGGCATGTTTATTTTGCAACCGTAACATATAATTTTGCGTGACAAAACTGGCAAATTCAAGGAATGCGAGCGACATGTTTTGCATTTCAAATGCTAAATTGCGACCCTTGGAAAATCAGGTGAAAAAGAAATGTTACTGTCTGTGTTGCTATGGCAGTTGTGAAAAAAATTAGCAGATGGCATTTCCTCATTGTGATGAAGTTTTGTAGTATGTATAGGTTTGACTGTTTTGTTATAAGACCCATCCTTTACCAACAAATTTTAATGCAATCATTACACAGCTCTTCTACTATTAACACACAAGAATATTTTCAAATATTTACATCGATGAGAAGTTGAAAATTACAGTGCAGGATTGAGAAGTTGGAAAATAATCACTATTGTACATCAATTTCTGCGGATATCTGCTATAGCTTAAAAACTTAATTTAGTGTATTAATAATTTAATTTAAGCTTGCATTAAAACACCACTGATTGGTGTTTTAAAAAAATAAAACACAGTTTTCACTCGAAATCTTCAAATCATGTCTTCAATGGCTTGATAACTACTTTACCAAAATGGCGTTCTTTCACATTTTGCAATTCTGATGCTACTAACTTCTTGGCGAAGTTTTCAAATTGTATTTTATGCCATGGATTGTGATTAAAACCTTGCAGATATCTTTAGAAAAATCTTTTTCGTGAAATTGACAGCCTTAGTCTATAGACCCCATGCTTTTCCGCCTTTCCTTGGGTCTGAAGCGCCAAAAACTGTCTTTTCTTTTGGGTAGTAGCCTGCCGCTTGTACTACGGACTTTCCAGCCTTTTTGTGAGAAAATGTATGTCCTTTTTTCTCAAGTCCTTTGATTATTGCCTCGCTTGGTGCGAACGACGATGCACCATAAAAAGATATGTTGTTAGGAATGAATTGATGGTGAAGTCGTGGAGCTTTTACAGCTTCTTCTATTGATTGGTCCATCCATAAATTCATCATAGACACCTGGGAAGAGACAAATATTCCTCGCTAGAAAACCTTGAGACAGTAACGCGAAGATCTTGCGCTCGTATTCAAATGAAAAGCTCTCTCTATTATAATTAACTTACCCAGGCTGTAGCGGAAATGATTCGAGAACCTCCAGCAGCGCCAACGGCCAATCTGACGTCACCACTTTTTTTGTCCACAAAAATTGTCGGGCTCATCGATGATAGGGGTCGTTTGCCCGGACGGATAAAATTGTTCTTCGCTGGCAGGTAGCCATAGAGATTACTTTGGCCAGGAGTGGAAAAATCATCCATTTCGTTGTTGTAAAGAATTCCCGTATCTTTGGAACGGAATTTGCCGCCAAAACTAAACAGAGTCAAAGTTTTTTTGTTAACTCGGCAGGCGCGTACTAATCAGTTTCCTTATTGTCCTGCTCAATAGACCATGGCAGCATGTCGATTTTACCACTATCCTTTGCACAAATGTTTCTTTATGATGAAAATACTAGAAGACATCGCCTTGAAATCAGCAATTTTGTCAAGCAGAAAACTAATCACCCATAGTTTTACACCGTTCCAGCAAAATTGGTCAACTGTCACTACAAACGATTTAGAACCGCAAGGGACTGTGGTAAATCGACAAGTCACCAACTTTTATTATGGCCGATTATTGACCCTGATAATGCCGTATGTAACGAATAAATTAAATGAAATTATAATAAATCATAACATATAATTAATAATAAATTATACATAAATTATAAATTATACAATTATAGTTAATTATACATGTAATAAATTATAAGTTATACTTTAAAAGACACTTACTAATAGTTGATGGAGCCAGTCACAGAAACGGCATCACCATTTCCAGCAATAACTGAAAGATGACTTGTACTACCTTCATCGCTCACAAGCTGATACCCTCCGTAATACGAAGCATTGTGGGTCGAGTTATCCCAAATCTTTTTGTAAAGTTCTTTGTTAAATTCTACATTCAGAACGTCTTTCATTTCTTTTTCAACCTGAAAATTAACATCGAAACTTGTGCAAACAAGTACTTCAATTCTTTATCAATAGCTAGATTTTATCAATAAAAAGTATTTTCAATGCACTTGGATTTTCTCAAGCTTACATCAATAAAATCAGGATCGCCATAAAAGGGTCTTCTCGCATAAGCAAATTTGAAAGCTTCAATAATTCTGTGATAAGTCAGAATTTTGCTGTCTACATCTGCTATGCTCTTCCTGTTGAATTTGTAGTCTAGGAAGAAAGAAATGTAGATGATTTAAAAAACTAATATTCCTTTGAGCTATAATCCCATTCTGAGTTATAAACTCCCAATCTTGAATTTCTTTTCGGGGCAACCACCGGGAGCGTCCAAAGAATATATCCAGAGACAGTTAATGTTAACATTTTCCCGTAAATGCTCGTTTTAGCGCCGCGGCGCTTATTAAACTTTTCTCATTCTGAGTACGGCGCTTAACTGAGAGCGGCGCTAAAACGAGCATTTACGGTAATAGAGGTCAAGATTTTATGGTTTCTTGTAACGTGTACGGGTATTTTGATTTTTCCTCTTGATTTCCGACGATTCCCGCGCGTCTAGCGAAACTTAACCTTTACACTCTTTAGTACGCAACTATATTTTGTAACAAATCTAAATGAAATGTAAAAACAAGCACAGAGAAGTTTGCAAAATATTGTGACGAAAATAACGCTGCCCGTACGCTTACACGAGACCGGGGTATCTTAACGTCTCTATTGTCGGTTGCACAAAGAAAGCGGCTTACTCTGTAAAATATTCAAAATTTGTGCGACCACTGGTCCCCCGGACGGGAGAGGACAAGTTAACATAGTGACATCATTCAACTCAAGTTTCAGCACATTCTCAGTGACATTAACGTGGTAATTCTTTAAATCTTCCTCAGTAATGATACCGTCATTATTTTTAAAATCTGCTGCAATTTTTTTGGCCAGTTCTCCGGAATAAAACGATTCTGGATCGTCTCGTATTGCTCTCAGTGTTTCGGCCAACTTTGGGTTGACAATTATGTCTCCAGCTTTCTTATATTCCCCATCTTCGTTCATCAAAAGTTTTCTGTTAAGAATTTTTTAAAAAATGTGTTTTCTATCAGTTTCACTTTAGCCATTTGCTGTGTGTTTTTGTGTGTTATACTGTGTGTTTTAGCCATTTACTGTGCATGTCAAGAAGACACTGCAGGTTTAGATTAAAATGTTAGAAAATGTCTTGTAGTGAGATATTTGCTACGAGCGGGCTTAATAAGAATGCATTTTATCCCAGTCACATAGTATTGATGTTTGTAAGTGGAGCATACCGAAAGTCTGGATCACGTATATACATCTTTGATCTCTGAATGGCTTTCGCTACAGCTGACGTCACAATAAAACCTTCGCTGGCCAGTTTGACAGAAGGTTCAACAAGTTCGGCCCATTCTACTTTACCAAACATGTCATGAGCTTTCATGAAACCTTTTACTTCACCTGGTACACCGGCGGAGAGTGGTCCTGAAAAAACACAGAACCATTAAAGTGTAAGACGACTTTACAATGATTCAGAGAAAAACATTGTCTTACCCAATTTGGATTTTATCGCATTGTCCATAAACATTTTCTCATGAGCCGCAGCCGGCGCTTTCTCCCTCGCATTAATAAAAACAGAATTCTTTTTCTGCTTTTCATACACTAGCATGAAGTTTCCCCCACCAATACCGCTGGAATGCATCGTGACGACGGTTATACAAAACATGGCGGCAATTGCAGCATCAACAGCAGAACCTGAAAATATAATTTTTTACCACTATTAATACACCAAAATCTCATTACGATTTTCAGCGGTCTACTTTACAGCACGCGGGCTCAAATTGTTTTGCTTGGCATTTTCATTTTTCAAAGGCCATTTTGTGAAATCCAAATTGTAGCGAAAATGTTTTACAATCCATAAAATAATTTCAGCATCCTTTCGTTCAGTTGCTTTTTTTCGTTCCTGCAGTATAGTATGAATATCAAACAACGTATCTACTTCGTCCGTTTCGTCGATATTTCGTTAATCAGTGAAATAGGAAATTTCGCATGAATACTATGGATGCCCGAAACCAAATGCTACAGTTTAGCGTTGAAACAACACTTTGTAGTTTTTTTTTTTACTTGAAATAAATCATAGTTATTTAATTATTGCAAAAAGACATCAGTTCTTTGGATATTTTCATCAATTTTCGTATCATTCTTCGTAAAGAAATACATAATTTTTGTTTGCACTAATATGAGATCTTAAAACTAGTGTGACATAATTATCCTTTGTAAAACCGTTTACCTTTTCTCTCAAGAATATGACAACCGATTTCAGAGCAGATGTCCGTATCTGATGCGACCGAAAAGTGTCGGAATTCATTGCCAACCTTGCATCGTGAATTTTGAGTGCCAACCAGAACGGTGGTTGATGTGGAATCTTCATCACGGAGGCCGAACGATAGACCGAGCACAAGACCAAGAATGGCTAAAATCAATCCAATCGATAATATGTATAGTAGCAGTGTTTTCGTATCCGATTTCCTGGAAGAAAAATTTTTTGAAAAGGTTGGTAATGTCAACCCTGCACTTTGAGTGGTTGTTCGGCAGTGGATGAGAGTTTAAACTTTATTAAGTTAAATCAGAAAGAATGAGAAGTTTGCAAAACATACTGAAAACAGAGACTGAAAACGAGTATTTAAAGCGCATCTTCAGTCACCGCCATGTTTACATCAAATTGAGTTGGTTTAGGTCACAAGTTATATTTGGTGTAAGAATTAAACAACTACAACGAGCAGAAACTCATCCAAGTGACGCAGTTTTAACAAAAAAATAACTCTTTGTTGGGCAATTTGGTTTTTTACAAACAAATATCTCCAGTGATAAATATAACAACTACGGTGGTCCAGAACTTATCTCTAATTTATAGTTAGTCTTCTAGCGATTGTTTATGCAAAATCGTTTAGTTTTAAAAGCAATTTTTGAAGTGGATATAGTTTGGCAGGAAAAGAAACAAATTCTCGATATATCGAGTAAATTCTTATCGTTTCATTAGAAAACACTTACAACTTATAATAAAGTTTCAGTTATTCTTGAAGCTAGTATATTTATTCTTAAAAAAATACCATTATACTCCTGGCATATGAAATTCTAACAGTAATGCTGAATTCAACAATCTATGTTATATATTTACAGATTAATGACGTATAACTAAGTCTTAACTATTTGAGCAATGCGGAGAGTTTCTTGCCTAAGACCCGGTTTACACTGTCAAAGTTTCTGTGATCAAAGTGAAAATTTGGGATAAGTAAATCCTAAGTTTTCAAGGATTTGCTAAAAATATTTAAGGGAACTAATACAGTGCTCAACACTTAAACTACTTCACTATGATATTTCTTCTAAATTTCAGTTTCAAAACGTAGAATTTCACTATGAAAAATTCCTACTTTGATCACAGAAACTTTGATAGTGTAAACCGGCCTTAATATGAATCTTGGGGGACTAAAATTCCTCGATCTTCTCTGAAGCAGCTATCGGAGGCAATACAACGCACTGAAGTGCTCAGCAATATTGGTTGTTCGAATGTGCAATGCTCTTAGATATTTATATATATAATCGCTATCGTCACAAGTAGCAAATGGTGGTTAAAATGTAAAGTCTTCACCCTTAAGCAAATCAAACTTTTTCACCGATATTTTTACAAAACGAATAAGAGTAACTACTAGCGTGTAATGAAATGGAATTCCGCTTGTATTACAAGACATTTCATGCGCATTGTTTTCTGATATGTACGGGCAACGTAGCAATTTGCGACGGTACTTCAGTACACACATACAGATGTTTGCATACAATGGGACAAACATAACAACACTTGTACTTCTGTCTCAACCACAACAAAGAGTGGAAGTCTAATTACTCACAACCTGTAATTACTAGTAATGTGCGGTGCCGCCTGATAGATGACAGGTAAATGTCATAATACCACTATTCGCTCCACCTTAGACCGATCTGAGTGCATTATGTTCTAAGAGTTCTTGAAAAAGTCATTAAGAAATTTCGCCAAGTACTGCAGTCTGAATATAGCAATGACTTGATATTTGATAAAAGCAGTACTGTTTACCATTAATGCACCTACGTAAATTGTCACCTCTGCGATTTCCTGCAGCTTTGATTGGCAAGGCCCCATAAATGTTCGAAAAAGTTTTTGAAAGTTTCATCAAGAAATCGCACTTAGTTGTGCTGTCTGAACCATAGTCTGAACATAGTCATGAAATCTAAGCAATAAAACAATACCCACCAATTTCGCCACATGAAATTAGTAGATCTAGAAAACTGAACTGAATAATTTATTTTTGGAATCATTTCGCAAGTTCGGGAAATTCTAGCTGAAACAATCAGAACAAATTAAGGTCTGCTCTTAGATATATCATACAAGTACTAGCACGCTAGCTACAAGATGATTTCCATACATTTACAAAAAGGGCCCTTAAATTCTCTGCAAGAGGTAACTTGTCAAGCAGTCACGAGTCTTGAAATGTCTCCGTTTTTTGATCAAATACCAGCAAAAACGCTGAACACAGTTCATGAGAGCCCCTAAATTACATATATACTATTCTTAGGGAACTTGAATAATAATGTAGGATCAAGATTTCTTTCTATCCTAGCGTAAATTTGTGTCTGAAATTAGCCGGTAGCATGTTGTCGTTTTTGACATTCTGGTGTGAATCCGCGAAGGTACCAGGTATTAAACGCTACAAGTTTCTAGTTTCTAAAGCTTGCTTTGAATTTTGTTAGAAGTCGCATTGCAAAGAAACAGTGACGGTGACAGTCAGAATAATTCCATAGCATCGTAAACGCATATGTGATGTTTTTGCAGAAAGTTGTTCCGCGCAACACTTGCTTTAACAAACCCTTTTAGATGTTTTGCGAAAAAACCGTTACATTTGGCGAGGTAAATTTATGCTTTGTTTCAGAAAATTGTTTCGTGTAGCATCGGCTAGCAACAGTGGCCTTGTTGAAATGCACGGATGCGCAATGAACAATGATAAAGGGTTGTACTCGCATGTTTATGACAAGATACACTAATTTAACCTAGCTACCAAGCTGGGTGCTAATTTGCATACTATAGGTTCGACAGAATGCCAATATCGATCAATGTGTCCGAATGAGTCAGTTAGATTGTGTTCGTCGGCGCGTTGAATAAAACATGAAAATCTTTTGCATTCAATATCAGTGTTAGATGGGGAAACATCTCAATCGCATCATATTTTGCAATTGTTTACTTTTCACCACAGACACCTTACAACATTTGCAGCGTACACATTTTCGTTTACTTTAACCAAAAGTTCTTTTAGTATACAATTGAAATATATTATCCTATCTATTGCATTTACTTCAATTTATAACGGTAAAAACTTTGCCATTTGATTACTGATAGTCGTGGTTCTGGATTCGCTGCTTCGAAAGACTATATCGAAACTGATCGAAATAAATATCAAAAAGTTTAGAGAGAAAAAACCCAGAACAAGATGAAAACCTTAGCCACGTCATGGCATTGTCAAGCCATTTTGTAATAGAGTAAGTACACAGTACGTCATCACGCCTTGGGCTCTGGCAAAATCCCATCACTCCATTGCAGGAACCTGATCAACTCTTGACCTCGTTCCCAGGGCTAACCGCAGCGATCTGGAGACTGAAAAACATCGAGATCCTTATTCGAGAAAAGGCGCTTATTCCAACGAAAGTACTCATTTGACGGAAGGCGCTTACTGGAGGGAGTGCTTAACTGTAGATTTTGATATTTGAACGAAGGTTTTGAAATCATTAAAGTAACTATTTTTTCGAATTTCACCATCTTGTGAAATATTACGATACACTCGACGGACGTATAGGAAACCAAAGACATAAAGCATAGCAAGCCCAAACTTCCTCTACACTTCCTGATATTGAACAATAACGATTTGTCTAAACTCCTTTGCAGCTACTTAGCACTTGTCGAGTGTCTCTAGTATACTCTGTTTCTATATACTCATTTGCATATAAAAACCAATACGATGTTTGTCCGGTACGTAATACTGGTTAGAAAAATGTAATTAAGTCCTAATTGCGACTTTCAATCATCCTGTTGTGTTGTGGTGAATTGCAGCTTCTTGCTGAGTTGAAATCGAGTTGATTGTCAGACTGGAGTTGCAATAATATGTAATGAAGACATTAGGCTGGAGTGTCGAAACGTCGCGTCGTGAATTACAACTTCTTACAAAAAGCCGCTGTCTAAAGGCGCGTTTTTGACACGCACGTAAAAGTTTAAATTGGAATAAAAAACTTACCTTATACATAAACGCAAGGAGGATTGTTTACAAGTTTGAATTTTAACTATTAACGTGTCTATGTGTTCGTGTATTTTTAACAACTATAAAACTTTCAAGGAGTTGAACTATTACGTGCGTGAACGTTTGTGTCGAAAAACAAATAAGTGAAAAACAGCTTTAAGTTAAGTTCATTCATGCTGATGTTACTGAACTATAGGGTAGTGATAATCATAGGTGTCGAAACGTTAGTCGTGTGCAAATTGTAACTTCCAGCTAACACCAAGTTACCATCATTTTAGTGAATCCCAGAGATGTACTCTGGTAAATTGTAATCAAGTAATTAATTACCGTTATCTTCTCTATTTATAATTTTTAAATTTAATCATTGATATAAAAAATACTGGTCATCTCTGAAAAATCATGTAAATATCTATTTCGATTAAAAAATTACGTATTACATTAAAACTTGGACACTTTTGCGTTACAACTTAAAGTTTACACTGAAAATGAACAGAGACTGATTTAATAACGTGAAAATTCGTAAAACAAACTTGGTATGTATTTAACGGTAGATGCATTCAGGAACACCACTTGACGTCAAACCAGATTCAAAAACAAAACACAACAATTAATTGGTGAAATCATATGACATATATTCCAGAAATAGATAAAATTAAGGTGTCCTTCTTTCCCAAGAAATTCTTTGGCGGTGAAAGTATAGTAAATCGAAAGAAATGTTCCAGAATTTATAAATATCCGAATATTTGAAATATGATGAGCCAAATTTTTAGCAAGTCATATGAATTTTCGCCCGACTAAATCAGTAACGTGGAGGGTATACTACGTTAATATAAGTTTAAGACGTTGATATCACACACTTAATTCGCTTTTTTTTTGGTTTGACAAAATGAAAACGGCAACTTAAAGAGAGGTTCCATTCACCGCGTTCCAGCAGTTTCATCATACATCACTATTCTGGTGTAATAAAATGAATTTACATTGACAAAAGCTGCAATTCAACGCCCAAAGTTTCGAAATTGAAGTTGTTGTTACCGGCTCTGGTCAAGTAACATTAATGTAACTAAACAGAAAGTCCAATTCAAGAGCCATGAACGCAAATTTGTCTTTTCACCTAAATGTAGTTTTTTTTATCAACCTACATTAGGTGTAATTAAGAAATCGTCAAATGGACACTTTACGTACATGCTGTGGGGCATTTTAAGGTTTAAAAAAGAGTAATGGAAAAAAATGTAACCAAAACCCTTCATTCTGGCTCTGCTCAGCTCTTGTAATGGTAGTGCGATGCTCTGACTGCCAAACAAGACTTCCTTATTCCACTGCACAAGAACTTGTGGCTTTTCAAGTTATAATTAGCAAATAATCCAGGTGCTTTGCGAATTTGCGTTGCTAAAGATGCCATCGCTAAAATCGTCTCTGGAAATTTCCAATTTTTGTTTTGGTTTTTACCACAATGCAGTTTAAAAACCTTTTGACCGCGACGCCGTACAAACACACAGCTAAGTGTACGTATCGTACGCATGTATACTGTAGCAACATACAAAAGCTAAAGTATACTAGCAAGTGGCACTTACTCTACACTATGTTGTCTAAAATATCGCAACATCGTCCTTCTTCACTAAACGGAAATCTTTACGCTCTGCAACAAGTCATGCATGTTTTTTGAGAGCTGTACTTACTATTGTGGACAGTAGAATCGATTAGGATTATCATGTAATACGCAGTTTTATACTTTGTGAAGTGCGTGGGGTTTACCAACAGAAGTCTGTTTTGTCGGTAGGGCAAATGACCTTCAGTTCGGCACCATTCACTGTTAGCTTTGAACAGAAATTACCCAACCGGCTTATTGATATTGATAATATTAGGAACATGTAGTATACATTCCGGTCTCAATATTAACCTCGTAGTAAAAATATTAGAGTACAATTTACTACTAAAATTCAAAGGAAAACTGTACTGGCAGTTTTGTGTTATCGCCTACATGGGCTGCTGCACCTAGAGGGAGAAACTTTCGAAGCCCCGCCAATTTGGTCTAATCCCGCTGCAATACACGATTCTTTGTCACAGGAAATTCAATAATCCTTTACCTCATAGCCAGTTTACAGAAGCATTCAAACCCGAATGAAGTGGTAAACAATTAATACCTTGAGCTTGGCTTCGTTTTGCTTGTCGTGTGCGCTGGTTCAACGAATTCCACCATGGTCTCTTTAACTGGCATCGCCATAGTTTTACGATTCACATGCACGGTTTATTCAACTGAGTTTAAAATTTGCTAAAATGTTCTTGAACTGCAGATGGTAGATAAGATTTGGTACTTCTTGAACCCCAAACCTCTGCTGTGTTTTGAAGAAGTGTCTTTTTTGGATGTTAGAACGCGTGACTTTGTAGAGTATGACCTGACGCTCTTGATACAACCACTGAATGATTGTTTGTACGATCGAGTGCTTCTGTAGTCAATATCGTACGAGTAATTATACACAATGACATCTATAAATATTCATGTCCTGCCTCGGATGGTCATTGCATGCAAATAATATCTGATATATCTGCAGCGCTTAGGGTTTAATCTCGAAGGCGTTTCCGAAGTCCGGTCAAATGATAGCGAAAATTGGTCGAAACACGTATCAGGGAAATTAAAGATTCCTGGCCGGTTGATGTAACGTAGTAACACCCTCTTATAGTTAATCTGACTAAGTATAAATGTTTTTGTTTTGGAAAGATACGAAAATTCGTCAAAATGTGATTGGTGTTTCACACTAAAATTCCTAATCGGCGATATTTTCCGATCCATTGTCGGTGCCGCGGTAGAAAATAATAATTTCCGAAAAAAAGACAGATATTTCTTATCAGTGATGCTTGACAATGAAATCAGTAAGATATCTACTGATGAGAATTGGATTATCTGCCAATTTTTATAATCTTACAGGCCAGACTACCATATGGTGTAATGGCGTAAACCAAGAGTCACGTTATCTGTAAAGCCCGTTTTCCAGTGCGCGAATTTGTTCGAACGAAAAATAAATCTAGCAATGTGATTGGTTCGCTTAAGAGTTTTTCGCGGCAAAATGTTTTGCAAGCCAATCACATT
>JAODVQ020355699.1:0-11605 GCA_025400075.2 Phenganax stokvisi | reverse complement strand
CCTCAAACGAATACTGATATTGTTGTTTCGCCATGCAAAACTACAAAAATCTTAAGAATCAAAAGGCTTATCAACATGAAATCTTCACGACTTCATATCTGTGCATGGATACAGGATGTGCTCTTTCCATTAAAACCGAGATGATTCTATGCTCACCTTATAACCTAACACGGCAAATACAACAAGAGATGCCAACTGTGAAGTGAAGCAGTTCACAAGCGAGACAAGGATGGCGTCACGACGACAATCATTATGCACTGGATTATAACTAGCCATGGACACCAATCCCCCAAATGCCAGACTGAGAGAGAAGAAAATTTGAGTGGCTGCCTCCAGCCAAACAACCGGGTCCTTTAAATATTTGAACTGAAAAATTACAAGAAGAAGTTCTGATAAAGATGGTGGAACTATTAACTTGAGGTCAAAAACCTATATTTCTGTGATATCTTGTAATTGTCTTCGTAGTCAAGTCCAGAACTCTCTGGTCCTTACATCAGGATTAAACATCCGCTTAATGCCGACTCCTGCTCCCTCCAAAGTCAAGCCACGGATTAAAAAGATGAACAAGACGACATAAGGGAAAAGAGAGGTGAAGTACACGACCTTAAAATACAAAATATATAAAATATCAAATGCTGAAGCTTTGACAGCAAGCAAGGTGATACTATGATCCCTTTTACCTTGCCTGCAGCTGCTAAGCCCTTCATCATGACAGCAAAGACAACAACCCATGCAAACAACAACACCAAACATAAATGCCACAACAGACCACTGCTTCCTGTCATCTCATCACTGATTTGAAGGTTCTCGTGATACCAATAAAAATTGGTCGAACCCAGTCTTTCACAGTCAGTCACGTTCGACCCTAAAAAATTCAATCACCTTACGTCATCGCCGCTATCTTGGATAGTACGCTCAAATCATTAGGCAAATGTCAGGAACTACATGCAGGCGACTGGTTTTCACAAACGAAAAACACTAGCATTACCATTCACAGATATGTCATGGTTATCACAGTACTGGTAAGGCAATTTCTCTTGCATTGATATGAACATGTAATAAAAACTCCATCCAATGATCATGTTGTAATATACAGCGACAAAGAAAGACACACAGAGGCAAGCTATTCCAATCCCACCAAGGTAAGGTGAAATCTCGTTCCAACAAGCGACTGAGCCACGACGCAAACGTTGTCCAATGCCTAATTCCAAGAAGAAAATTGGGATTCCAGCGATAGCTAGGCAGAGGAAGTACGGAATCAGGAATGCACCTGAAAAAGAAACGGAGAAAAAATTGAGATAAAACAATTTTTACCTTTACTAAAGTAGGAAAGTTTTGAAAACAATAAAATTAAAAGCTGAAGGTATAATTCATGGTAATATCAAGAATTATGGACTTTTTCAGACCAGAAGCCCCTAGTTGAAAGGCTTTTTAGCATAATCCCGAGATGACGTAAATTTTGAAGCAAAGTTTACTAACAGCTTGTTTATGAACTCGGAAATATTTTTCAACAGATTTTGTCTGAATCAATAGAAGTCTTAATCTCCAAAGTTTTGAAACATATAGATGTGTAGACGTATAGAAACTGAGAGTTTGTTAGATTTTAACCCAGGGTAAACGCTAACTCAGCTTTGAACAACTGGACCCCCGAACAGTCGTGAAAAATACAATGCCCTCAACAAGGAGAATCTGAGGCTCTACCATGCCGGCGCAGTGCTCTGAAACACTGAGCTACAGAATGAGAGAATTCAAATAATTTTCAGGTGAAACTAAGATTGCATTTCGAAATTGAAAACCGAATGTTCTCTATTTATGTTTTGCTTTATATGAAGTTTCGACCATTGACAACCACTGGGCAATGGGACTACAGAGTTTTGTAAACAGAGTGTTTTTGCCTAATGGTTGTATGATATAAAAGTCAAAAGTAGCTCCAACGTCCTATTCGATCTTTGTAACACTCAGGATTGAAGTGCACTTCCTTCCTAGAGGAAATCTTCCATAGACTTCCAGCCAAATATTATGACAAAGATATTTTATCTAAACTTGCAATACAAGTTCGTTATGAAACTTTCCATTACACATTGATGTCATATCCTGCATAACAGGAAGACTCCTTCTAATCTAGACACTTGTGTTTTTTTAAAGAATACTTGAGATGAACAGCTGAAGTATTGTACTCTTCCTACTAAATACAAGTTCCCCTGGCCTGTCAAACAAGTGATCTGAAGTCACGGGAGGAGACTGGCGCTAGTTGCCAAGTAGAAATCCATTTTTCGTTAAATACTTATTTCTCAAAAACTACAAAATATTTTGTTCCCAAAATTGCAACAGACCTCTGTCTTTCACTACTAAACATAATGAGAAAGTTTCAACTAACATTATTCAGGAAAAAGAGTGAAAGAAGTGATTATATACAGCAAAACGGATTTCTCTCCCGTTGCACGTTCCAGGCTCTTTATTCACGGTCACATCCCCTAGCCCAAATACGAGCATCTTAAATGAAAATAGACCGAAAAAATCTTGCGGTTACTTCGAGAGAAAGCTCTTTGTCAGGTGAAATTATTGAAAAGATTAGCGGTTTGCGCAAGCTTCATAACAGAACTATGGTCTTGTTATTTTGGCCGTGAATAGCTTTGTCTTCTTATGGACCACCAGAACAGCTCGGAAAGCTTTGAAGTGAATATCAAAAAAGAGTGGTTTTGGTCGGGCAATTTAACGCTCATATAAAACATTAGAAAAGTTGACCACAAAAATACTTCTAGAACAAAGAAACTTTGTAGATACAAAAATCAAAAAACTTTGTTTAAAGAAAATCGACGCTTCATTATGCAACACTAGTAGCAAGAGAAAGACAAGATTGACAAGACACTTTGAATGCCGTGGGCACTACTGGCTACATGGCGGCATTGACGATTTTTCGCACACCTCCACCAAGCCCCCCTGTTAAATACCATGGCAACCAATTAAGCACATGGAAACAGCTGTTTATGTTTTCAATCACATGATTGAGATAACGCGCCTTCCAAACATACTCCCATATCACTATAGAAACTTATCATAGTCAATTGTGACTTTAAGTCCATGTTTAGACTGCGGTTGAGACGTTTATTAAACCCACACTTGAAATATGCCGCCTCATCTTAACACTCCTGTACACAATGCATGAGGCTTTTGTAAACCACAATTTTATACCCAATAAATTGTTGATAATGTTCAACATTAGAGTGGATAAATAACGCAAACTAAACGTATGCCACAATTATTACGATGTCGTGTGCTACAAACATTAGTTATTAGTCTTGGCAATTATTATATATATGGTGGTGTTGGTCTAGTAAGGCAATGCTTAATCTCAAACAATAAGACAAGTGAAATGCGATTCCCACGAAGATCAACTATCAATATCTAGACATTATCCAGAATAGACATCATCACAGGCACGAAAGATCATCATGAATTTACAGTTACTATACGAAAATGATCTTATTTGTATCCTACATATAGTTGTCGTCAATGGGGTGAAACATGCATTAAACTAAAAACGGAGAATAATTTTCATTAGCTCGCAGCAAAGCTCTTCGAGTATTGCTACCCCATGATTCTTACTGCAACCCACCCTTTGTTGCAGTTATTATGTCAAGCCGACTATAACAGACCACACAGGTTGTACAAACGAAACACAACGGCATTTCTCAGAAAAGCATTGAAGATATTAAAAATGAAATTTCAGACAAGAATTATAACTATAATAAGATATGAAACTTTACAGGAAACCACCATCACCCCCAAGTCACATGTGTGTACAATTTACACACGTGTTGCAACAAGTCCGCCTTTCATTATCGAGTGTCTATTTTTAAATAACAGCAGTTTCATCTTTTCATGAAATTCGAAACTGAGTACTCTGTCTAAATTTAGTAATAATATTTGAAACGCAGAAACAATAATCAAACCACTAAACTTTCAGCTATTGTTTGTGACACCAGGAAATGAAATCGTTTACAACTTCTTAATCAAACGCCTTTTTAGTCTGGTCGGTAACTCTATTTGAGGCTATTTTCATACGTAGGAGGTTGTCGACCGAACCAAAGAATGTTGAAAAGCCAATATTAAACACAGCTGCGCGCATATGATTTCGCTTCATTCGCTTTTGTGTACATCTGAGTCTAAAAGATGATGGAGTTCAATTTCATGTCGGAAAAACTCGCCTAAATTTGAAAACTAACGAGATTTTTCATACAAAATACAACTAATTATATCCCTATCTTGCTTCCGTACTGACACGTTCAAAACCAAAGCGAGACTTGTAACAGACAATAAGTATTTCTATCTATCTGTCAACAGTCGCAACACATCTGCGTTCAAAGTTCGTTGGAAAGACACCAGGAAGAAACCTCTAGTAACACGATTGTTGAACATTTTCATAACTGCCGAACACCACAAAACGTGATTCGAGACCTTATTGTATGTCTATAGCACAGCAAAGTCCATCTTTTCACCAGCTTGAGCAAGAAAAAAATCGCAGCAGGCCTGTTATCTTTTTTCCATTGTTCCAAGAGAGGACACAGCCGAAGATGAAAGCAAGCGATTTGAAAAATGTATGGAACGTCCTAGCGTTGCGATATTTCAATATTTAACATTTTGCTAGATGTATTTATATCTAGGGCAATCTCTTGAACTTTCTGTTGACCGGGTAATGCCAAATGAACCAAAAGAATTTTTCTTCAAAGAAGTGAATCATCAGAAGGAGCTCTGACATGCATATAAATAACTTTGTTTTGACAATGAAGAATAATTAAACACTCAGATTTTACTAGACTGCCTTTTGTAAGGGATCAAAGATATCAAAATTTCGTAATTGAAAAACACATTTAAGCAAACTTATCCGAACTTTTCACTCCCTTTGTTTAGTTTCAAACAGTTTAAAGAAGCAAACTGACCTGAAAAAACACTTCGAGTTTCATTTGTGGCGAAAACTTTATTCCCCACGTGTTCGCAAATAGTATTACGATAACAAAAACTTTCGTCTCTCAAACAAAATAAAGCGTTTAAAAAACCAAGCCTAGATGATATTCGGATAAATTAAGAATACTTTTAGCGAAATTCAAGCTTTTATTTGGTCTTGGGGTACAGCATTGACACAAAAAGCGGCAAAATAGTCAGGTCAAGTAAGAGCACGCTTGTGGCTGGTCACGGATGAGCACGTATTAAAACGACGCACACACATAAAGCAAGAAATCTCGTGACAAATAAAACAAATTACCTCCTCCATTCTTCTGTGCTAGATAGGGGAACCTCCATACATTTCCCAATCCGACAGCAAATCCTATGGTGGCCAGCACAAACTCTATGTGACGACCCCAACTTCCCCTTTCCTGATGAACTTCATGTCCCTCCACGGCCATTTCCACATCGTATTCATTTCTATCTTCATCGATCTCCATTCTCAGTTACAAACTTTAATTTAAGATACACGAAGTTGCGTAGAAATCAAGCTTAGTTTTAAGGATACTTCCTATAAGTTCCTTTGTTTGATATAGGTGTTGATCGACGTGGCAGCTCCTCGTGTAGGATGTTGTGTAACGAGTTCAAAGTATAAACAATGAGTAGTCGTAATCTCATACAATGTTCGCGGGAAGTCACGTGATATACTTTTGCGCGGGAATTTTTATCACTTTTATTTGAACGTTTTTGAGAACTGATTACCTAAAGCTGTAGTTTATATAACTGTGCAACAAAGTGCAGTAATTGTATATGAAGCCGGACTAGTCCACGTTTCTTCATTGTTCCCAATCCCCGAAATGACGATACGTTTTCATAAGTTTTCATTGAAATTACGCAAAAGCATAACAATATTGGCACAACCGGTCGCACAGAATGTGAGCTGTTTAGCTTGACGCAAATTTATTATGCGATGCGGTGAAATCAATGCAGTACGATGAAAATCATGTATAAAAGTGAAAACTATAACTAGATTAAATGATAATTCCCCTCTTGGAGGTTAGTTTTTTTACACTTGATAGACTTCAATGCTTTAGAAGTTGCATTAAATTTCATTAACACTCATTAGCGATGGATGTTATGCAACACTTAAGCAGAAATATGGTGACTGTCGCATCACGTGTGTATTGTTTTCTGGCAAAATCGACCAAGAACGTCGCTGTGAATCGACTATTGTGTGCATACAGCGAATGGGGCGATAGAAAAAACATTGTAATTGCTTGTGGTCAGAGTAGTCGGGGTCAGCGGTCACAGCAAAACACAATGGATACTAAATGGACACGTGATGTGATTAGTGACCATAGTTTTATAACAGACCGGGGGCAAGTTGTTCCAAGCACGTTTAGTTCAAACGATGGACAAGCTCGAATTGAAATCACAATTATTTATTCCTTGAACAACGAAATCGAAAGTTTTTCAGACTGAATACAACAATTATGTAGTTGCCCATGGTTTCATTACATGAGATTTGATTAGACAGTTTTAGAGGATGCGTGGGAATGTTTTTGAATTCTGGCTTATCCACCGTTTAAGTTAAAACGAGCTTCGAACAGCCAGTCTCTGGGGCCGGTTGTTCGAAGTCCGTTTAGCTTAAACGGTGCATAAATTCAAAATAGAAATCATATTTACGTATTCCTTGAACGACGAAATTGAAAGTTTTTTAACTGAATACTATTATTATGTATTTAGCTATAGTTTGACTACATAAGATTTCAATTGACAATTTTAGAACATGTGTGGGAGTGTTTTTGAATTCTGACTTATTCACCGTTGCTAAATGGCGTACGAACAGCTGGCCCCTGGACAATAGCATAGATGATGAGTATTATTCAGTTTTCATGGAGTTTCCAAGCAGTGGCGTAGCCAGGACCTTACTTTTGGGTGGCAAATACATTTTAGAAAGGTCAGGGGGTATACTCATTCGGGAAAATTTTCAGCTTTTAAAGTGAGATGCTCCCCCCAACATATTTCTAGCCGGTTTTCAATGTTTTGAAAATGTGGTTCTCAAATGATTGGGGGGGGCCAAGTCCCCCCTTGCCCCCCCCTTGGCTACGCCCCTGTTTCCAAGATATCTAAGTCTATCAACTGTGCTTCCTTGTATCGTTGCAACGCTTTTATATGGTACCCTAAGAAGTGTTATAAGAGAAGCGGATTAAAGTAACTCATTAGTCGTGTTAATTCAAATTTACACCCGAACAATTTTCAGCACAGCTCGAACTACAAGAAACATTCAGTCTATGCCTTGCGACCACACGTTCAGAATATTATAATTGACATGATTTTTGGAATAAACATAGTTTGATTGACAAACTCTTTTCCGAACAAAAGGAATGAAATCAATGAATTCATAAATCGCGTCCAATATGAATTCCAAGGATTACATAAATCCTACTTGAATCCGTTTTACCAAATGGAAGATGGTCAAAAAACGTCAATTCTACAAATGTAATAAATCATAACAGAAGATTTCACGGTGATAATAATTGATCCATGTGACCTTTACCGTGTATCCATGTCAAAATTCATGTTAGGTTGAGCCAAGATGTCGACGCGAAAGATAACGATCAGAGAGCTGAACTCGACAAAAGTATTGTCCTCCAGACTTGTTACTTTAATCTATCTTAATGTCTTCAGCACCATTGGACGACAAATGATGGTGGAGCAGTTTCCATGAGAAAACCATTATCACACATGTCTGTAGTACTAGGAGTCTTTTAGGTGGAGAACATATTGCATTTGCTTGCTTTTTTGAAAGTATCCACTTCGAATTTCAACTCACACATGGAAAAAGCACATTTGTTTACAATGCGCATAAAGAACAAAAAATATGCATGAAGAACAATAATGCCAAAATGAGAAGTCTTTAGAACGAGCCATATCAAACTATTAGTAATGGCAGGAATTCGCAATATGGTGAATTCGCGAGGGATATTTGTCTAGAAAACTTCTGGCTGCATTCAATATCTCCTGTTAATGGGTAAATGCTTAGTCGCGATGTCTATAAACTGTGTCAACGTTTGCCTGTGGGCAGATCACCTTTTGATGAAAGGGCAGTCCATTTCACCACTGATATCCATCACTGATAATGACAGCTTTCAATCATTGACAGCGCTTTGCCAACAATTTTCACACCAATTCTCTGAATTCTAACACTACCATGCAGTCAACAGTTCCTTTCAAAATAAACGTGCCTCTAGCTCTTGAGTTTCAAACTTGTAGCAAATGTTGCATAATGTACCAATGCTCTCATCATGGCCACGTCAATTCAAATGACTACACTGGGCTGTCAACAAACACATTATAATGGTCCTCTAAGCCTATTAACACGTGTACTTCCCTATTTCCGTTCTACAAATCTTTGTAAAGGAAAGCACTTAGGAGTGCCCCCGCTATTATCCTCTCTAAGCTTAAGAAAGCTGTAAAAGACGGAAAGCCTAGCCCAGATTTACGTTCAAATATGCATTATGAATGTTTTCCTTTTGCACGTAGCAGCTTCCCATTCAGATTGGGGGCGACCTACTATTCAATTACCACGAAAGTTAGAGCAAGTAAAGATACGAACTGGAGTAAGATCATTTGGTAATCTACGATACAGCGTTTTGCTACTATTGGAATATTTTCAGGAATATGAGAATAGTGAGAAATATAACAGTTAGATTTAACAATGGCAACAGAGATCCACCAGCTCCGACAGGTAAGCAATACTTTGTATGAATTAGTACCAACTAAGTACTAATAATATCATCTTTGTACTATACCATAACCCCTACCGGCTATTGGCCATCCGACCAGTGATATTGCGCGATGCTACTAGTTTTATAATCGAAATTCCCTGGAATTTTAAAAGATATACATGATAAAGGGTCTCTACCAGTTTGCGCTATGCTGCGGAAAATTTTTAAACTTTTTCGGTCAGCATCAATATTTCAAATGGGGGTCTCTTTGCTACACTACTAGTGAAGACGTCACTAGTTTAATCGCAGCAACTAAAGCTTCGCTCAGACGAGCAATTTTTTGGCAACAAATTTCCGTTGATGAGTTTCATTTGCGCGTGTAAACGACGAACACGTTTTACCTTGAGAGCCCTCAAAAAGTGACGTAACCAAACGCTGGGAATTCACGCTGACACCAAGTAAAAGAATGATTTTCATGACACTGCAGAATATATAATCTTAAGTATTGTCTATGCGGTAAAGACGTAACATAGGCAACAATATTTACATCAGCTCAAGCAACTGAAAAGCATACAGGCCCGTTTACACGGGCGGTTTATGCTGCCATTTTTCTCCTCTTAGAGTATGTGATCGAGTAGGTTGACTTACAAGTGCCTTGGCAAAATCGTTGGACCAAGAAAATTCGCCAGTTATCCGCTCTATCACATAGTTCAACAGGAGAAAAATCGCATCAAAAATTGCCCATTTAAACGGGCCTTAAAGGGTGCTATTCAGTTCCGCGTTTTTGAGTCGTACGTTCTCTGTTCTCACACAAATGGCTTTTTAAAAACTTTAAAATTTTGAAGCCAGATTTAAACTTTTACGTGCGTGTAAGCGTCAACTGAAACGCAGGACTGGAATGCGCAGCCTTGATCAACATAAAATGCAATTTCTTGGAAGAACTAATAATAACATATACGAAATGTGTAAATAATAGTTTTTGAAACTACAATACTAAGCGGATACGAGTAGGTTTCATTTCCTACAAATAAGATTCATGAAATTCTCGAGGTGTTAATTCAACCAATCAAAAGCACAGCATGCCTTTATTCTGTCAAGGGCAACAACAATTCTGTCCAACTGCCTTTATTCTTACTGAAAACCATGACCTAATAACGTTGGCTTCAGACTGATGCCACAATTAATATAAGTGTACATGTATAATTATGCGTCATTAGAGCAGTTGTTTTTGCCAACCAGCACGGAAGTGTTATGTTACTATAGGCTCAGTAAAAGAGTGCTTTTGAGAACGAACAGTCAAAATATGAGCGAAACAAAACTTTGACGAAGTTTTCTCTGGTGAATATTTCATGTTGGTTCAAAGTAAACCAACTGCATAACAGTTGTTACCACGAATCAAGTTTCGTAACTGGTTTACGTTTTTGACAATTTTCGAATCGGTTATTAATAAACATTTAAGTGCAAAGAAATTTCTGCGAGGAATACAATAAACTCAAAATAAAAGCAGAGCTCTTCAAGTGATAGCTAATCAGTAGAGCGAGTCCAAAGGTGAGTTTTTTTCATACAGTATATGCCAAGCGTATTTACTTCAACGGTAACTAGTGACCATGCTTGTAACACTTGCGAAAGCAACGAATTTTGTAGGCTAATATTGTAAAGTTTTGGCATACTCTAGGGATATTTATTCAAAAGAGTTTTAAACGCATTACATGCTAATACAAATCAAAGTTAAAATCCCAAATTGTTTTTTTCATTTCTCTCAAACGGGTAAAAGAGGTAATCTTTATTTCAAACCTAAACAGTAGTATAACTCGATATTCGAGAGCTCCATTTCCCGCCGACCTTCTATCAATATACGTTGCAATATCGAGGCATACCGTCGTCACGCATGCGTGGAGCCATGTAACATTCACATAACTCTTTGTTCGTAACAAACTCTTTGTTCGCAACAAATACTTTGAATCCTTCACGCTGATTGGACAATATGTTCGTAGTTCCGGAACTTATAATTTATGAAACTAAGGAGACATGTATATGTTCCCTAATAACGCTTACCTGTTACAAATTTCACCAAGTGCAGACAAACTATATGCTAACGACAAAACTGCGCGAAAGAGACGAATAATCTTGAAAAAGAGAAGTGTTTTTGCTCGAAGAAGTGCTTGTGGTTCCCAACTTCGACAGTTTAGTGGACTTGCGCTTCTGTCCAGTAGAACTAACAGGTATTATGAAGTAAAGCGCAGCTTTGGACTAACATGATGTAACCATGCACAACTCATTTTTCCACTTACGCGTTTTCTAGGCGCATGTAAAACTTTAAAATCCTGCAATGTTTTATACTTTTTAAATACACCAGACAATGAATACCTAATTGTTTAAAATTTAAAATTCTAAACAATTGTTCGTGCAGTTTGGAATAAGACAGGTTTTAATACAATTTAAACTGTTTCGTGGTGTGTAAAAAACGCTCAAGGGGAAAACAGGTCGTGTACTAGTGCTTCACGGCAAAGATGCTTATACACTTGGAAAGATATTTCTGCATGTGAGCTTGGAGTTCGCGTGTACATGTGCATTGCATGCGCTGGACTCGTGCTCTATACAAAGTCACAGTGGAGGGACAATAAATATAAGAGTAGTTATTGAATGTTGGTGATAAAGGAAATAACTCGAACTGTGTATTTTATCATTCAGCCATACAGTTTCAGTTCAAAATGACATAAATATAAAATCCATACCATGGTTAGAGCTATTTGACTTGAAGAACTGAGTAAGGAGTCTCGAAAAGTGATCCTAGTTCTCTCAAAAAAGTAAATTCAACTGTCCGTAATTCAGTGCAGGAGACTAGAGCGCTAACTGCAAGGTGAACCACAAACACAATGAAGCTATCAGTCTGAAAACGTTTTTCTTTAAGAAATTCAAAGAGCCTCTGT
>JAODVQ020355588.1:0-11605 GCA_025400075.2 Phenganax stokvisi | reverse complement strand
GGGGAGATGGGAGAGTGGAGGAGATAAGGGAGGTTGGTGAGAGAGAGAAGAAAGGGGGAGAGATGGGAGAGAGACAGTATTGTGGCAATGAAGCCATTGCTGAACAAAAACAAACAGTACAACTTCAAATCACTCTATTACACAATATCCAACTACTCCTCCGCCAATAATCCACTAACTGAAACTGCTATCCACAATTCCTAGAAATCTCATGTACCACTATACACACTGATAGACCATATCTCTATTATTACTAGAGGAATGTTTAAACTTGATATTATCGCACTGCAGTGAGTAGAGCACGACCCTTACTTTCCAAGTTTTCATTTACACACAAATACATTAGGTTTTAAGTCACCTATTAAAATAAATGCTCATGATATACGATCAATTGGGCATACATATGACGACAAACAAACACGATAGAGAAATCACTGCCGATGGAGCAAAGACCAAAAAGTGTGTTCTCAATGAAGTAGAGTAGAACCTCAACTCAATCCTAAGTCTTAGTGTAAAACAAGGTGTGTCTTGAAGAGAGCTCATTTCAAGGGTTATTAACTACAGAAATGTGACTATAGAGGAAGTGTCCAGTTTAAAGAGGTTTAGATATGTCCATATTAAAGAATTTCCATCATATACGTACACTTATATACATCATTATACACATACACGATAGGAACTGAATCAATTAAAGAAAGCACTCAATTTCATTAACTGAGTTCCTATGTATAGAAAAGTGGCACTTGTATTAAAGGAAGTGTAGCAGTATATAAGGGCTAAATTTAGAAATGTTACTAAAGATAGAACAAAGCTATCAAGAACAATGCTGATACAGTGAAAGAATGCTATTTCGGTCCACTTGTACTAAAAATAGCCTTTATATACTCCTAGACTTCCTTTAAAATGACTTCTCTAGGACAAGGTTCATTAGAGCACATAGGATAAAGAAAAGCCCAATATGTGGTGTAAACTCTATTATGCCTATTACTACCCTTTAATCTCTCGAGTAGTTTTGGTATAATTGACAACGATAACAACATGATTGTGTTAATATTTGATTTGGTGACTGGTCACTAGGGAACAGGGGAACCTTAGCTCATTTGGTGTCAGAAGCCTTGCTTCAGGAGCGGACATACACACACATTGTGATTAGTAATTTAATAGTACTTATGATGTAGCTGGATTGGTGTGGCAAAGGGTTTCAGCATTATCTGTGTCTTAAGAGCAGGGCAATATCATTGGATTATACACTGATACCGACTAGATTTAAGAGAGTATAGCAGTACATTAATGTATACAGTGGAACCTCTCTATAATGGATAACTCAAGACATATAGCAGGGTGTCCGTTCTGGAGCAGTTAAGATATATCGATCTGTAGTATATTGAGATACAGAAATTTGTCCATTACATCAAGATATCCACTATAGCGGGGTGTCTCTAAGCAGGGCTCTACTGTAGTCTACCACACAGTGGCTTAGCTATATAGTCACATAGCAAAGTAAATGAACGAATTTAGCTAGCTATGTAAAGTATTTGGTATACAGTTTTTCCAGAAGCTCTGCAGTAATTTTGTTTCGATACGGATCCTTTGGGTCGAGTTCTTTTATCTTCGAGGCCAGAGACTTGACCATTCCTGACAGTTTGTTGTACCTGGAGCATATAACAACAAATTGTATTGCTCGATCTCAGCGCCCCATTTTCTTACTTTGTATAGTCGTCTCTTCGTTGTATGTGATAGCGTCTGAGTACGGTAGCCTCTCTGACATTGTTGTCTGTCTTCCACGAGATAAAATCGACCTTCTTCAGTAATTTTCTCTCGTGATATTTCAGTTTTCGCACCATGGCGCGCTGTGTGTTTTCACGAAGTTTTCCTTTTTACCATGCGGAGGGCGGAGAAGGGTTAAATTTATGCAACTTCCGGGTAATACGTAGAATTTCCGCCTGCATTAACTGATTAGTATGCGACCCACCCAAAAACGAGATATTATCGTCTAAACCCAGTTTCTTCCTGTTCAAAGTTTAGTAGAAAGCTTCTGCTCTTGTGGAGACGGCAGTGTAGTATAAATTCTTTCCCGACTAGTGGAGTAGAAACCAAGGAGAAAAGGAAGATTTCTTCTCCGCGATGCCGCGCCTTCGTGCGTCTCTCCCGTTCTCCGTCGCCGGCCGTGCGATGTGGTTGCCGGCGATTCTGTTGTCGTTTGTTGCGATTTTCTCGGCTGGTGTTTATGGAGAAGGTTCGTCTCGTCTTCTGGATTGTATGAACGGACACATATAAAGATATGAGAGAGTGAAAGAGAGAAATCAAGCGTGCTTCGGTGGTGTGTCTACATCCGCGTCTAAGTTCTCTTGAATGAGCCAGGATGAAATGTGTAAATTTAGCCAAACCCAAGATCAAACGACTGCAATCAGCAGCTCTACGGCGATGCGATGGATCGCTACTTCTATATGTCTTATCCGTGGAATAGTCTATCATTATGAACCAGTACACGGGTTATTAGCTATAATAAAGAGAGGGAGTCGCTAAAGGAATTAGTTTCTGAGCGTCTCCCCCTTGTTTACCGGGGGAGAGGTTGCTGTTGTGAAGCTTTTCTATGAATAACTGATGACAATCGATCCGTGTTTTCGTCCCATAAAACTTGGACTTCTAAGCTTGCGAACACCGTATGAAGAGAATTCGCTGGCGAATGCGCCGGTGTATAACATTGTACGTAGCGCGTCCAAAAATTCCTTGAAAGCGAAGTTGCAGGCAGCGCAACCCTGCATCCTTTCCTTGACCGCGCATCCGGGCCTTTGTAGACCGTATCAACTTCGCTAGAGTTCACTCTATTTCCCTTCTCTCCCCTCTACAGAGCCTGAGCTCAAGTGCAATCCGTCCTGTGTTCACGGAGAGTGCACTCCATACTTAGGAAATCTTTCATGCCAGTGAGTCAACCCTCCTCTCTAAGCTATCCTACCCTCCCCATCCACCTCTTTGTGTGTGTTATTGATGGTTTTTATAAGGGCAAAATTGTTTCGCTGCTGAATAGGCCTACTGTTTTTCTTAGTACTCCTCTGTCTTAGAGGACAAGAGTAGTAATACCAACCCTTGGTGTTAAAGGACCTTAATTGTGAGTTTATTGCTGTGGGTGTCCTAATTAAGCCATGGGCACTCCACAAATTGTTCTATAAGGCATGGGGTGGTTTTCTCTTATGGGTTGGACCTTACAAACTTAAGACCCAGCGGTGGAGAGCTGCTACAATACCAAAGTTCTTCCTATAGGAAGTCTTGCAATGTGTGGTGTTTAAAGAAGCTATATTATAGCCTTGCAATGTAGAAAGTACAGAGTGGTTTAAAGTGTGGTGAGCTAGAAGGTTTTGAGCTGATATCAGGGTGTGCATCTACCGTATGGGAAAAGTGGATCATTTTGACTCGTAACTTTATTCCAAAGCCATAGCTACTTTGTTGAAGTGGCTGGATTTTGAGCAAGATTTGAATAATAGGGAGATTCCTCTTGCGTGTTTCATCACCACGACTGGGGTATATCTATCAGGAGAATGGAACACCTGCCCTATTTAAAAGATTTTTATTAATGCACAAACAGATTCTGGTCATTTTTGGAACCCAGTTAGGTGAGCCTCGCTCTAGCCAGGTCGACTCCGAAGAACTGCAATGATACACCCGGTGTGCCACCGTTGTGCCAGATTGAGAGAGGCGGGGAATGGGGAAGCAAACAGTGGTGGATGCCTGCCATAGCTAGTAGCTGGAAGACAGCCAATCTCTCACACCGGGCCCTGTGACTTGTCAGTGTTCACTTGGGTCGGCTACACAGAGAGAAACAACCTCGGCTTGTTCCTTTTGGTCCTCTCTTAGGCATAGCTACCACTTTCTCAAACCTCTATAACTTAATATTGTTAGTCTTGAAAGAGCTATCTCTCTTGATTTAAATAGAGCAGTTCTATTGTACACTGGAGGCAGCCTTCAAATGATGGCAAGTTTATCATAGGGGTCATATCATTTGGGGAACAAAGTTCAGGGATTGTGTATGTACACAAGGCCCAACGCTAGGTATTGTGTGGTGGGAGAGTAGTGAGTAAGTGGTTTCCTTTTGATGGGAAGAATTTTCTCTCTAGTCTAAGGTGGCTAATTATATAGTACAGGGGCTCACTGCGGGTAATGGCAGTGCCTAGCCTTCCTGTGTTTCTCTAATGTTAGAGTTCCTCTTGGCTAATGGTTGTCTTCCTTCCTGCCAACTCGAGACGGACGATAGCTCTGTTCCCTATATTATTGTCTTGCAGCCTCACTGATAGTTTTATATTATTAACAAAAAAAGCCAGGTCTAAATAAGCCATTCACAGTCTTCTTGTTGAGTAATAAGTAACCAAAATAACCTTTTCAAACTGAAGGAGACGGTTTGAACCTAAAGTCTTAGCTGTTTCCTGTGCTTCTATGCTATTATTGCAGCTATATCAACATTTCTTCATCTAGCTGCCTAATAAACCTCTCCATATATACAACTCTAAAACCCTTTATAGCCTCACAAGTACCACTGATGAGTATAACTAGTTGAGTTATATGAGTTGTTACCATAGTTTCATGCTGAGCTGTTATCCTACATGCGAAATGACCTAATCCTTCAATAGCCAAATCATGCATAGTACATCATAATACTACATAGATAGTAGTATAAATATCTTCTAACAAACACTAACAAACGGTACTTACTGGTACATGTTTGGATATGTTTGTGTACATGGAAAACACATGAAGTATACGGCCTGTAGTCTACTGTGAGTAGGTGGGCTTAGGGACTCTATGAATTTCACGGCATAGAGAAAGGAGAGGGGGAGAGATGGCTTGTGTGTGGGTATTCCGAGCCTATGATGTATGTGATTCATAGTGAGTGGGGAATAGCTATAGAATGACCCAGCCAGTCTCAGTTGGTTATGCTCTGTAATAGTGTTACTCTAAGCCTCTCTCTATCTCTCTACGTGTATTATAGTAGTGTGTCACTGTGTGTGGCTGGACCACTGTCTGGAGAGAGAAAGAAGAGGGTGGAGGAGGAGGTAGAAGAGAATGAGAGAAAGCTACACTGAGTGTAGGAGTGAGATAGAGTTTGAGAAAGTATTGTGAAGTGAATAGGAGAGTGCTGGAGTCTTAGTTCTAGAGTTCCACAGGATATTCCTTAGCTGAGGAGTGCAAGAGTGAGTGTGAGTTTGAGAAAGTATTATGTAAAGTGCTAGAGTCAGGGTCCCTCAATGTTAGAGTTCCACAAGATATTCCAGCTTGTAACAGTCAGGCAGTATACAGATTATGTACTAGTTGTGGTGGGTAGCTGTGTAGGCTGAGTTTGTCTAGTGGTGAGAGTCTTGACTTACCTTTCCCCTGAGAAGACTAGGTCAGTGGTGAATTAGTCACAGACCTTGTTAGTGGGTTGAGGTTCTTAAGAGAAGAGATGACCAATTGACCAGGGATGCATTAACATACTTATCCAATTTAGTGTTGTAGCTGCCCAACAAGACAGCAAGTCTGTTTACTCAACACTAACAACTAACTCTATGTGCTGAAGTATTGCTGTGGCTGAATGCAAGGCTGTAGAGGGTCTGTGCGTCATATATACAGATTAGTTCTGCTTGAGCTGGCCCAGGAAGTCTACTTTTCCGCCTTCTCTGTGCGTGGCATTCACATGCAACTTTTTTGAATTATTAAGAGTGGTGAATAGCTTTAATGTGGGTAACCATGAAGAGAGAGATAGAGGTGGAGCTAGGAGGTTTCAAGAAAGAGAGAAACAGGCTGATGGTCCAAACAAACAAGTTGGCCTAGTGCTTGTGTGTGTCTGGGGATGGTCATGGTCGCTTGAAGTGACGATAATTTTTTGAATGCCTCATGTTTTCCATGCTCTAATGGGATAGTCTATTGTGTCCTTTAAGCGTGGGATCGGAATTGCAAACATGTGTCTGAATGAAATCAAATTTGACCCATACCACATGTTGTGGCAGCGCAAAGAGAGAGGCAGACGCAGACTGCTCAACGCTATTCACGAGACTGGGATTAGTTGTAGCTAGCACAGCAGCTTTGGTGTACCTGTTGATGATAATGATAATACATTACTACTGCTCTTCAATATTCGTAGCTATATAGAAAGAAGAGGAGAATAAGTAGTGTGTATTTGAAGATATAGGGGAGTATAAGATTTAGGCATGCTAATAAGTAGCTTAGTTCCCAAGGCATCTTGTTATGATAGCTCTATGCCATTGCTATGAGATGGGTAAGGAGAGAGGAGGACTTGACTTATAATGTGGACAGTGGCCTTAGGATGGTGAAGAAGGAGAAGGTGGAGGTGGAGGATGATAAGTGGGAGGAGTGGAGGGGCAATTGTTATGGAAATGGTGGGTGGGAAAGAAGCGAGGCAGTAGACTCAACAAAGTGTCCTCACGAGGCCTGTTGTGGCCTGTTTTTTCCTGTTAGGAAGGCCAGTATACCTCCCTGAGTCCTTTGAGTTACCATTTGGTTTGTGGGTGCTTTGCTTTCACTATTGATTTGTAGCAGAGCCAAGGGTTGTAAAGTTTGAATTTAATAGATTCTGAATGTGCAGGGTTCTATAATTGACCTCTATTAGAGAGATCAGTACAGAGAAGAAAACAAAAGTAGTAAAGTTTTAAAGAAGAATATTGCCTAGATCTAAACTTCGTGCATCTTTCAGTTATATAGCGCACACATCATTGAAATGTGTGCTTGTGTTTCGGCTGATATTAGTCCATGTACACCTCTCCTTTTTAGGAAGATCGTAGGTAGATATGTGCCACTGATAGGGGTTCAGGGTTCGTGGCTGCCTACATCGTGATGCCACACTTGGCAGGGCACAAAATTAGGTTTTAAATAATGAATTCCCATCTCATTGAAAGATAGAGTTTATAGTGTTCACCCCCCACGCATTCATTGGCTCTCAATATTACCAGTAAGTCGTCTTTGTCGGAGTGTTTTTCCAGAAACTCATTGGCAAGCAATTGGGATTTTCATTTTTCTTCCTCCCACCACATTATAATGGATGGACCACCACTCTCCCTCCTTGGCAGATCTTCCAACAATAAATGTGTAGCAAAAACTGTCAGTGTCATTATTGAATTTCCTTTCTCTCATACGTACTTACATAAGTGGTGACGTGTGTGCGTGAGGATGTACTCTTAGTGCATGCGTAATTTGCTGTAATTCGGTTCTAGTGCTTTTTTGAAATACCATTTTTTAAAAATTGTATACTGAAGGCTGTGGCTATATGTCATAGTGTGTTTACCAGTTATCCCATGCTACCATTGCTGCACAGCCTAATTTGTTGCTCTTCCCACACGAAGTGAACCAGATCGGGTTGTGTGGGTAATTGACCGAGTTGTAGGTCGGTGTCAGATTTGGTTGCTGCATTCTCAACTTTTTTGTTCCTCTATTAGTTAGTATAATAGTAATGGTTATTATATATGGCCGTGGTCTCATTCAGACTAGTACATATTCTTATACTTTATGTTATTATCCACAACTTGTGTTGTCGTGTCACCTGTGCTCGCTGGGCCCACAAAGCCTGGGTGTACCTTTGTGTAATGGTGACTACAGTACCACTTCATATGTTCTATGCCTCGTAGAGTCCAATCATTGAATAGATTGAGAAAGCCGTCTCTTGTGCGTAATTGTCTTTGTTTTTAAGGAGTGGAGTATTTATGTGTACTTGATCTTCTCGTGCTAACACATTCTTCATTTCCTTTTTTCCTCCTCTTCCTACTCCACCTCCTCCTTCTCTCTCTCTCTCTCTGCCAATAGATGTATTGGAAACTGGTCTGGAGACAACTGCTCAACGTTCATCTGTGAAAAAGACAATCCCTGTCTAAATGGAGGAGTCTGTTCCTACTCTGAGAGTGATCCTTCAAAATATCTCTGCTCCTGTCCCATCCCTTTCTTTGGAGATAACTGCCAATATACTGTTGAAGGTACGACCGCTATATGTCCATTGTTAGGAGAGTTAGACAGTATATTAGTACAGTGTACTTCTGCTTGTGTGTCCATTGTAGTTAGATAGTATGATAGTACAGTGTGCTTCTGCTTGTGTGTCCATTGTTGGGAGTGGCTCATACTATGTAGATATATAGTGGGTATCAAAGCATTATTTAACTAAATTTTTATTGTGTTCCTCTATCCAATACACCTGAAAAGAGAGAGTACGTATGTCTCACTCTATGCTTGTGGTGAATAGCAATATATCCCATTTCACAATAGACTAGTCTTTCTTTACTATCGTGCAGTACCTAGCAACTATTCTATCGATTCTAAACACCTGTTTCCGGGACAACTAATGAGTAAATTAGGGGTCTTCTCGCTGAATCGGGCTCTTGGACTTTCAAGTGGGCTAGTTATTGGCAGAGTCTCAAGCTATTCTCACCCACTCTCTATGACACACACTCTCTCTCTATGACACATATTTTATACTCTCTCTGGTCTTATATCCAATTCTTGTCAAAAGTCCCAGAGTGTCAAGGTTGCAGAGTATACTGGTCGGCACCTGTGCCTACTGGGCCTGCAAAGCCCAGACAAACACACACTTTCACACCACCTTGATGTGTACCTCAGGAGACCAATCATTGATTGTGGAGCGAGAGTCACACAGTCTGCCATACACACCTGTCCAAACATGGGAAGAGGCTAGGCATAGCAATTCTCTTACCGGGTTCTCCCTCTCTCTGTGTCTCTCTTCATATCTGACCCTGCTTGCTAGCTAAGTCAGCTCTTGCAAACTATAATATCCTAGTGATTATTAGAGGAGTCCTCTGCTGACAGTGTTTTACCACAACTTAATGACAGCAGCACTCACTCACACACACAGGCAGACGTTGATCTAGCACCTGTGTTTGTATTTGTGTCAGCACCACGAGTGAGTGGCCTTTTTAAAAATGATTTTAAAAGTCGGTCAGCTACTCAAGCGGGCCAAGGCAACCTCTTGATGTTCTACTCAAATGTCTCTTGCACAGAGGAGCGTCTCTAACTTACTCCAGTCATCTCTATACATAACCCCTCTCTATACTTTTCTATTGTATATAATCTCTCTTAAACCTCTCTATTGAGCAATGAAGGAAGCTTCTAGCGACATACAGAGCCTTCCATTATAGCGAGAAGGTAGTTTGATATTCAATTTGAGCAGACCATGTATAAGACAGAAGGGGAAAAGAGCAAAGGGTTGATTGTATTGGCATAATAGTCACCATAATAGTGCTTACTCGAATTACACATGTACAACTGGACTGATTGCACTAAGTTTGTTAGATAATGGAGTTAATGTATTGTTCAATCACTCACTCATCTACACGTCCACTATAACAACAAGTACTATGGGGTATATACAGTGCTGACTTAGAAAAGATTAGATTTTAAGAGTACGGTAGAACCTCTGATAGAGTACACTATAATGCTGAGGCAACCTCTCTACAAAGGACAAGGCTATGACCTCAAAACCTTCAAACAACCCCTTCACACTAATTTATAATAATATTATAAACCCCTTTAATATGAACATTGATGAATGTAGTCACAGTGGATATAATATAGCACCTTTAAATAGCACACGAGAATGAAATTGTTCCTCTTCTTACGGCTCAAGGAACATAACTGAATTGGTCATGCAATCGCCATGTTGAAGGTAAGAGAGAGAGAAAGCGGCGCCAGAGGATTGTGGTGGCTGTTGTTTGGCTCTAATTCTCTTCACACATGTGAGAAAGGAGGAGAAGGTGGGTTGGGACTCCTTTTCATGCCTAGACCCGGTACCCACCACCTTTGCCAACCTTTTCCGAGTCCTTCCCAACCTCCTTCTCCTAGAGCTGGCCTTAGTTCTCCTAGACCCACCCTTCTACTCCTAGCTGGCCTTTCTACTAGCAAAATACTAGTCACTGGACAGAGTGGTTTTGACTATACTCTCAGTCGAGTATCACATTCTTGCTTCGGTTTCCAGGCACACTACTACTAGATGGGTGTGTCATTCTGTACATAGCAAAACCTACAAGTAAAGTACATAATTAAGATTGGCTTTAAATTGATTCTATGTTGCCGTGGCAACGCTAAAGCCCCGAGGCTTGGCGTCTTTGTTTTAGGGCTTGGCCGTGTCGTGGCGGAGAAATGTTCCAGAATTGTCTCTGACGAGGGGCGGCAAGAGGATCAGACTGCACACACAGAGAGTGAGAGAGAGAGAGAGAGAGAGTTAGGGTTGGATGAATGAAATATGAGCAGTGTCTGATGCCCAGCCTGTTACCATTTGAGCTGTCTATCAAGGTGGCTCCAATATCATCCAATACTATACGTATTGTAGTATTATGATATACTGTGATCAGCTCCAATGTCATGAAGTATAGTGAGTATACTTATATACTGTGTCACAATCAATATGATCACAGTTTCAGATCCGTGTCCCTCAGTGTAAACAAGTTATAGCTTTTAATAATCCTCGATGGCCGTCTACGACATTTACTAATTCGTACAATATAAGCACACATCCTGCTCTGCTAGTGAGAGAAGCTCAACATGTACACACACAATGACAGAGTCTCAGAGTATGTGATACCAGGGAGAGAGAGTAGTGTGTGATGTGATTCACTACTGAGTAATGTGATTGGGTCTTCTAGGAGTTCATGGGCCAACAGAATCCAATTGGAATGTCCTCCCATGAGCTCAGGGCCTCCTTCCTACTCACCAAATTTCACAACTCGCCTGCCCGCAATCCTGGAGAAAACTTTACAAATTGCCACGGATACGAGGCTCTGACACCTGGCAAAGAAGAGGAGAATGGCAGAGAAGGAGAGAGGAAGAAACAAGCAAGAAAAGATGGATTAGTTGGTGCTCTCATGGCCGATGCCAGCATATGCTAATGTCTGATTGTCTGTCAGTCTGTCGGGGAGTGACAGTGATTTATGCATACCAGTGTCCATTACCAATGCTTGGTTGGTTCGGTAGTACTAGAATTCTCAGACATCATGTCTCCAACTTCTTTCCTCTGTCTCATGGAACATGTGTTTGTTCTAACTATACAACCACTGCTAGTCAATACCCAGGTTCCCTGGCCGAGGACCTTAGCCTGCTCCACTCCTCCCCCTCCTCTTTCTCACTCTTCCCGGCTCTCTCTCTCTCTCTACTTCCCTCTCACAGTCAATTGAGAACCATTATTCAGTCATTGTTTAAACTGTACTAATAGATTCCTATGAGTGGGTCGGTTTGTGTATTAGCAGAGCTTGGATGGTTCGATGTAAAGCACGGTGGCTTTGTTTGAAGTGGTCGAACATCGGCTTGTTTCTGATCCGCTGTGAGTAGACATTGGCTTGATGCAGACTCTCACTGGGCAGACTTTCTGGTTGATAAAGTATTCTAGTACCATTGCAGAGTTAAAGCAAGTGTTGCAGCATATACACACGTTGTATTTAGTAATACAAGTGGAATGAAATTGAATTCTTTTACTATATCCCATTGTTCTAGATTGGTTTTGTTCTATCTTTAGTAATCCTTCTGGATTTAGCACTTATGCAACTGCTACAATCGCTCTAAGAGACCTGAAGAGAGAAAGAGAGAGAGAGAGAGAGAGAGAGAGAGAGAGAGAGAGAGAGAGAGA
>JAODVQ020355484.1:0-11607 GCA_025400075.2 Phenganax stokvisi | reverse complement strand
ACCTGCTGAGAGACGAGCGAGTCAACTGTTCACAGCAGTGAAGGACCATAACAACAAATATTCAACGCAGCTTGTCCGGGATTAAAACGAACACACTGCTTGGAGTTAGATGGAGAAGATGCAATGCCATATCCTGAATGAGTTAATTCACTAAAACGAACTACTTATTTCAACGTTTTTTTAACACAAACGTACACGACTTCGCTTTATGTCTAAGCTATACTCTCCTAATAAATAAGTATAAATACAGGGTGTATAAAATACGCAATCCTCAAAACAAACACCTAAATTTTGAAAAGAATATGAAAGCAATATTTCTATGGTTACATTCATTTCAAAGTTTTATCATCAAATATAGTTCGTAAGAAATGTTACTTCAGGTGAATGTAATATACATGAAATACAACGTGCAATGTTTTACAATAAACTTGCTCGATAACCGTTTTGTTATCTATTTGTATCTATTGGAATTCTTGAAGGTAGACATCTGTTCTATATCTTATCTCATTAGTAATATTACAGATATTTCGTGCTTTACTTTTTCAACTTCTACTTTCACTCTTTACTTACTAAAAGTTAAGATGTACTTTTATTTTTACTTTTATTAAGTTACATTTACTTACTTTTACTATAATACTTTACTCAGTTACTTTTACTTACTAAGCTGCTAAGTTACTTTACAAAGTTACAAAAGAAAGAAGTTCAATACTTGCTTTAATGACTAATTCTTTTCAATCCACAATTGCGCACTTGCTCGTTAATCAATTCACTAACGTAGCTCCTTTCATGCAGGCGACCAAAAATGAAGATCGTACAGAAGATCGCAGCTCTACCGCTCCGTTTACACGGTGCCATTTTCATCGACGTTTTCTATTGTTTAGACTGCTATGGAAATCAAGAAAAATACAAAACGCTTGCGGAGTCTGTAATTGTATAAACAAGCGTCTACTAATTTTGATTGCCTACGAATTTAACGCAATTTTTAAAACGCTGACAAAAATTTCGATGTTTTCTTATCAGCTTAAAAACACATGTTCTTTGCGACAAAACATGGATATTACAAAGTACAGTACAATCACCACTTGCATTTTAACATTTTACAAGTAACGCAGGAGCTCTTGGTAGCTAGCTGCCATGCAACCTGGAGAGGAGGCTGCAAGAACTGCCCTCCTTTCAGCTGATATCTTCAAAGCGACGTCGATTGGACAACGTGCTGGCGAATCTCGTTGGAGTCAAGTTTTTCTTCTCAACCATCAGTGCCGTCGACACACGATTGCCCGGTGTCATGCAACATCCAGCGATCTCGTACTTTGTGGAGTACGCCAAAGAACGGAGTTACTTTTACTTACTCTTAATAATTTACCTTTTTAACTTACTCTTACTTGTACGTTTTACTTAAAACTGCGTTTACCATTGTTTCGACTTTAATAAAGTTACTTTTACGCCGTAAATTACTTTTACTTTTTACTCAAAAGTTACTTTTACCGCTGTGCCTGTGGATTGGCCCCTTAATTTATGTCGTTTTTAAACTTCCCGTCTGGCGCCATTTTGCTGTATAAATGTATTTAGTTTTACGAGTTGCGCTTTTGATCAATTTGGAAATTGCCGGTGCTTAAAGCATAACCAATTAGATAAAACTAGCTTTTCATTTTTGCAAAAGTTGGAGTTCACGTTTAAAGGAACAAACTTCACAAAATAATGAACTATTGAATAATTGAATTCATTGAGAACTAGTGAACTATTGTAAATGCTTAATCACATTGTAAACGCTGGTATTTTAAAACAACATTTTCCGACAAAAAGTCGAGGCAACTACTGATCATCTTCGCAGATTTGTTCATTTCAATTCAGTTCTTGTTTAAGCTTTAAAGAAACCTATTTATAACCAGATGACGCCAACAACCTTTTTCCTTTTATGATTTTTGCCTATAATCTACACTAGGTTTTACAGTGTGGCCTCTGTTTTTCCAAATTGCGCTAAAATTGTTCGATTGTGCATAAATCGTGTAGAATATGTTTTTGCAAAACGAAAAATTACGTCTTTTTTCCATCTATTCTTTCATTCTACTGATACTATTACACTTCTATATATTATTCTATTTATCTATTATTCTATTATTCTCAAAGAACTTGTTATTCCATTATTCTAAATTTGGGTGAACAATCGTCTACTCCATTTTATGCATACTACTATACTTCTATGTATTATTCCATTACAGAGCTTATTATTCTATTATTCCTAACTTGTGCGAGCCCTCAATGCATGTAAAAAATGAAATGTGTCAGTTCATCAATGTTTGTAATGTAATTGTATTGTATATGTTTTTGCTCTGTCCGAAAAATATATTGTTATAGGAAAATTTATATTATACCAAAATTATGAAAAAAGATCATTGACATCCAAAAAAATTCGAGTGCAAAATATATAAAAAGGGCAGATTCCGCCCTAAAACGAAATGTCTCTTGTTCATTATTTATAATTTAATTTTCACTTTTGCACTTTACTATAGTTATTTCTATTACTTTGCAACGGTTGCCGGTGGCAAAAAAAACAAGACCGCAAGAAATAAAAAACTTTGCCCCTCGGACTGCTGCGGATTGGCACCCTTATTTCGTCTTTCAACTCCCTGTCGCCCATCATTTTGTTATATGTATTTAAATTTAATAGCTGCATTTTTGAGCAATTTGGAAATTGGTGTTTAAGACAAGACCACAGTCACGAAAAAAACAAAACTATGTTTTTGCTAAATTTAAAACTTTTCAGCAAAGCAAAAGTTGCTATTTATTCTAGCAAAATTTTGAGTTAACGTTTAAAGGAACAAAATTTCACTATACATTTTAAAGATCGTAGTAACTTAAAAATAAAGAACTAGCGAACTATTTAATTATATCGTTACACTGTAGACACTATAGTGGTACATTGAAACAACCATTTCCGACTAAAAGTCGAGGCGAAGAGCTGATTATTCAGTTTTATCGATTTGTTCATTTAAATTCAGTTATTTTTCCATTATATTTATATTATTAAACTTCTATTTAATATTATGCTCTTGTTTACTATTCTAAATTTGTGCATGTAAAGCTTTAATGTAAGAAATGAAATGCGAGTGTTCACTAATATTTATAGAGTACTTACTGTACTATATTTTCATTCTTACTAAGGCATTTATGTTAACTTGTGTTATAAAAGATCTTTTATGACAAACATGTCTTGGGGTGAGGTTTTTCTTTTCTACCATCGGCACCGTCGAGACTGCATTACCCCGCGTGTCGTTCGATTTCCAGCGATCTCGTACTTTGTGGTGTACGCGGAAAACGACGAGTGTAACGAAGAGATTTTATTTCGATCTTTGCAAGACGAAGTAATGGAGGCTGAAGTAAAGCCGACACGAACGTGGAGACAAGCGAGTCAACTGTATAGAGCACAGAACAAACAAGAAGAAAGAAGAAACAAGATGAGTATTGGACACTTTCTAATTTCAGAAAACCGTGAGCGTCTTATCATCCGATATCCTGGCAGACAATAAACGTTGCGTAAGTTCTACTTTGTACATTATTTAATCGTTACGAAACTTCACCTTCTTTATCATTTTCCGACGGTGGCTATTTCCACCAATTGGAACTAAGCATATACCATTATAAATACGCAAATCCAGGCCCCTTTCGACTTTGGGCCTTGCCGATCGTACTCCGAGCACGCAAAAGTTTATGTTAAAAATTACCAAGTTGAAGTTTAGGTCATATGTTTACTATTATTAGTCAATGCATCAGATTTCCTTAACTAGTTTTTGCATACTTCATTTGTCAGATTGAGAAATTTAGAGCATAATTCGCGCTTACAAAAATTTCCTTTTAAAGTTTGCCGGCTTATATCATTCTGCGTAGAGCCCCACACTGCGTACTTAATAGTGATACATAGTAACTTTTATGTATCTGAAAACCCTACAACACTAAACAATTTAAAATCACTTTGTGTTCGTATCTCTGTACCAAAATGTAGCACAATTATTTTCTTCACAGGAGTAAAGTTTAGGTGCATTTCTTAGGCAAATAAGGCTCGGTGATAGCAAATATGTCAACTCATGTTTCAAATTGAAGAAAATCAAGCAAAAAGAATTGCTTATTGGAGATATAATCCGTTTTCATTATCTAACCAATCTGTTGTTCTTTTTCAATGCTGGGCACACAAGTTTTAAACTAGCACAGGGATTTCTGGTCACATACGCGCATACACAACAAAACCTAGTGCTGCTCATAAGCTGCTACTATTACATTTTGATTTTCGCTTAAATGAATAAACGGTTTTGGATTTTCTTTTTAACAGATTTTTGTACTTGCACTTTGTGCAGTTTTAAATTTCAAACTTAAATATCAAAGATTGATTAGAAACTCTTCAAAATCAAATTTTTTGGTGTTTCACGGACATTTGTTGCTTTCAGTTTCAAATTTTGCATTTGGAAGATTCATAACTTTGACATGGCATGCACATTGCAAACTTGCACTGAATAATGCATATTTTAACTGGTAGATTTTTCAAGTTCTTGTACTTGCAGATATTTTCACCACGCATAGAGCACAACATAACGATTTACCTTCTTTTCCATGACTATTTATCTTGTACCTTTATCATTTCCTCATTGTCTTGCTGTAGTGGCTTTTATCTTTGTAGTGCATACTGTATTGATGAAATCATGTAGGACCCTGTTGCTAACCATTTCCCTCGGCTACGGCCAACATCATAATCTAAAATAGGTATATTTTATTTATTTTGCTGCGATTTTGAGCACACCTTACACTGTTACCCGTCCAGAAAACATATTAGATCAAGAATGCCTAGCCAATAATCACACCTTAACCCTGAACTGGTGTTTGCAAAGATGCAGTCTTGCCATATATTTCAAGGAAAACTTGACTGCTAAATTTTTTTTGTTTTTTATGCTGTATGCTACCAGTTTAATGTTCAATAGAAACAATTGCATACCTTCAGGCAGAATTTGTTGTGTTATATGGCTGCTTTTCTTCATATCAATGCATAAAACTGAATGGCTGTGTAGACAGCAAACATGCAAAATTTGGCAGCCATCTTGACTTTAAATCCTCTATCACTTGCAATGGGTTTCTTCCTCTTGCTTAAAAGCCACAGCTTTTAGCCTCTCCTATTCTGCCTTTCTGTTCTGTAGGAAAAACAAGAATGAGACAATATGCCAAAAACAAATTTTGGCTGTGATTCTTTTCCTTTCAATGTATGCGATCAAGTAGGTTGACTGGCTGTAAGTAGAGAAGCAAATATACAGGAAACAAGAAAATGTACCTTTAAGCAGAATTTTCATGGTATTCTGCGGCTGTCTTTATTAATGTCCATGTCTTAACTGAAGTGTTCTGTATAGGGCAAACATCTTAAATTTGGTAGCCATCTTAGACCATGTCTTCAACTTGGCAGCCATCTTGGATTTTAAATCTCTCCCAAGCTGCAATGGGGTCTGTCTCTCTATTTCCAACCAGGGATTTTGGCAGCTCGCATACCACCTTTTTGTCCTGTAAAAAAAGCGATCCGTTTATAGACAATCCGCCTAAATCAATTTCTTATGATTAGCTAAACAGTACAGAAGCACAATAACTCTCAAACAATGTACCTTGTACTTTACTTAAGCTCAAGGCCTCTCTCTTTCCTCATGTGTTGATTAGTGTCGAATGTTTTCCAAAACGAATACCATGTCAATGTGCTCTTCTCTGCTATTTATCGAACTTTGGTTTGGATTACTTTGTTCATGACAAATAACAACACGTGTTGCAAAGGGCTGATGTTTCTTACAGCAGCCCTCTTCACAAAGTGGGAGACAACATCCCCTGATTTCTCGATCGGATTTACAAACTGGAGATCTGTAAAAGAACAGCCGACTTTTAACCATTACGGGACACACTATGCAATTCTAATTACATTGGTTTTCCTATTTAAAGTGCGTCAAAGCAAAGCGAAATTACACGCAACTAAAAATAGACTCAACCTCGTCGCTTTATTGAATAAGCTAACAATTTAACATTATAGAAGAAAACATCGTGAAAACATATCGAAATGAGTTTGCATACGTCGCGACAAGAACGCCCTTATCTCTCGCCAAATGTCTAAATGCCCCAAACCTTAGAACTTAGCTATGAAATGTGTCGATGCAAGCTTTGACTTTCTAATGGTTAAACACGCTTAGTTTGACTATAAACAAACACTCAAGGTACTACAAAAGCAATCCAAGACAATTAAACGAATATTGAAAGACAATTAAAATGATTACAAGCGCCAGTAAATCGCACGTTGCTTCCCGTCTAATTTGCATTAGTCGAATGTCCAGGTTTCCAACTTTTCGACTTTAAAATCGAAACCAAGATCCTAAAGTGGTTTTAATCGATTACTGCAAGTAGTGTAGTCCTACTGAAGCGAAATATCGAAGTGATTCCTCGTATTTTCGGCGTTAAAGCGACTGAAGTATAAAAGTTAGAAGCGACTGAAGTCAACCGCGTGCTCAAGCAATGAATTGTAATTATGTAAAAACCTCGCTCGGTAGAACAACGAACTCATGAAAGGCGAATATCAAACACATAAAAGAACTCAAATATTCATTTACCTTGTTAACTGGCGAATATTTTGAGCAAGTTTCAACTCCTCACACACTTCTTCCAGTCTCTTGGTGAATCACATGCGCAGACACGTTGCCTGCCGTTTTTATACCAAGACAACGCCTCGCTATCAACTTTTGATTGGTCGAGCTATAAAATATTGGCCTCTGATTGGCTGCCATAAAATAGCCATCTCTGATTAGCTGCTTTTTTGGTGACGTACATAGTGACGTACTCCACGATTAATTCGAAAATTATATATGCAGATATTTCGCACAACACCTGCATAGCCATGTGCATAACGCATGGTCGACTACACTTGATTTATGAAGTGCCGCGACTTCAAAAAGTTCTTGGTATACTTTGCATTTCCAATATCTTTATTTTGGACAATTCATTGAATGCACACCGGTATTGAGTAAGTGCGCAAACACATTGTTTCATGGAACGAACTCTAACCATGCGAGGAGCATAAACATCATTAATTTTGCGGGCTCTTTTTTGTGCATCAGTACAATTTTATCTCCTGGAATGAGATAATTACAAAGTTGTTTCTCTCTAATGTTCTTCACTGATCAAGGAATATACTTACTGTAAAAGTATGAACTCGGTATAAATAGAATGTATAAAACCGTTTTTAATTCACGATTAAAGATACAATAAAACACATTACTGCGTTTAATAATATATTTCTCTGTCACTTTATACAAATTATTATTAAGTATTCTTCGGGCCAATGCCGCAAAAGGAACGTTTCACAAAAGAACAAGAGAGCTGTGAAAAAAGGAAGTCAGAGCCTCTTTACAGAGGAAATACTAAATTTTCTTGTTTTAATGCCAACAGTGATAAAAAAAAGTTTTGACACAAGCCTCGCTCTGGTGTTCTTCTACACAATCACATAACAATGGTCATGCACTGCAACAGTAGAACCTTTGGACTGCATGACCATTAGCCTAGCATGTTTTTCTCGAACAAAGAACGACGTGAAACGCGCTTCTGAACAATAATTGCCGCAACTACACATGGTCACAGACTTGTCTGTTCATCGTGGGTCGTCAATGGATTGAATTTCTCCCATATTCACTCGTTCAGCTGCGTTCACGCTGAATCCAAGAATACTGGGGTCGACTTTTTGCATACGCTGCTTTTTCTTTTTCTTCGTTTTACCTTCGGCTTCGCTTCGCACACCAGCGCCACCACCTCGGGCTACAACGTCACCGGACAGTTTCGAAGACGAGAAGGTAGAGGACTTTGTAGGCACGTGTTTCCATTCCGCACCACGTCGTCTCTCAATGAACTCCTTCGCAAATGCTTTAGCCTCTTTGCTCTCACCAATGTACTCTCGCACGTATGTGTGCACCTGTGACAAGGATAGTTTAAGTATTTCTGTCGAAGCGATTCTTAAAGTTTTGAAGTACAAACCTCGTATGGAGACTCCAAATCTTTTAGAAAACCAACAAAAGTTGGAACTGAAAGATCAAAAACATGAGTGATATTACTAAATCTCATACTTCTGCAACAAGTAAATTTATTTATTTGGTAACAAACTTTGTCATAGTAAAGCGTACCATCAACAGCCGTCGCCAAGCCACGCAAACTTTGCGCACACCAATCCATGAATGGATCACTACTCGTAGTTTCTTGGAAAATTCTTCGCACACTCTCCTGGAAAAGTTTCAAAGATACTATAATGCACAGGCATTTGAGAAATAAAAGATTCCTTTCCACACCAACCTCTTCTTTACTGGCTTTTTTCCCCGATTTCTTGCCATTCACCGTTGCACTAAATTAGAAAGAAAACTACGGTACAATGTTACTCTTCTACTGCCAGGTAAGAATTCTGATGATCTAAATTACGGTATATGTCGTCGTGAATTAAGTCCTCATTGGTTAGACTCACGAAAAAGAATATTGAAATGAAAATTCATTTCTTGCGCAAAACACTTTGCTGTGTATATCTTAAAACAAGCTCTTAATGCTGGATCGCTTTTCTCAGTTCTAACGCACACACTACGCACCTCTGTTTAGTTTTCTTTGTCGTGCTGGCTTTCTGCGTTTCATTTGTGCTTTGCGCACGCATTACGTCATCCCAGAACTCGGTTTCGCGCAGTTCTTCTTTGTCATTTCTAGTCCACAAATTATTATTGCCGGCCGTATAAGTGTTTGACCAGGGTGTCGAGGCTTGTGGTGCCTGAAACAAAAACGTTAGAGTCAACTATTTACAATAACTGCTGTTTGTAGCAACTATACATCATTGATGATTAGTTAATTAAGGTGCAGCAAACATACAAACCCGAGTGTGATGTAACTGACTGTTTTGTTGTTTACTAGGTTGTCTTGCTTGTTCGTCTTGAATTGCTTTCAGCGATCTCACGTCACAAGGAGCTTGTAATCTGTAACATAACTTACAAGTTTTATTCAACTTTTATTGGAACAATAAGTGAATAGTGAATGCTTTTATAAATTGTTCTTCATAGTACGTACTTCTCAGACCAGCCTAAAGACGCAGTTTGCAATTGTCGCTGTTTCTTCTCAAGTTCTCGCATTTTTTGCTCATGCGCTTGACGATTTCTTTCTTCTTGATGTTGGATCTCAGACAACGACATTGCCGCAGGAACCTGACTCGCCCAGCGAGAAGAACCATTTGACTATATTATACATAGACGTAACTTAATTCACTTAGCATACTAGTTCAACTGAGGCAACAGTGGCAACAATGTGTAATATTGCACAAAGGTATGTGATGTAAACAGCGTCATTAGTGCATGAACCTACTCGCGCACATTAAATATCCTGTAGTAATGCTGAAGCAGTACTGAGAGAAGAATCTATAAGACCTGACTCGTACCCAGTCGGTGCTGCTTTTTTGCTGGTTACTTTCTGTTGTTTTCATATTCGTTTCTTGTTTTAGTGTTTGTTTTCGTAGCAGTGCTTCCTCATTTTTTATTCTTGCTTCTTTCTGCAGTTCTTCTTTTCCTATTTTCACTATTTTTATCTGGTGAGAAATTTAAATAAATTTACTAACAACTTAGATTACCAAATGAATAAACGACACAAATTCAACAAACCTCTTCCAATATTTTTTGTCCTTCTGCGGCTCTGCGCTCTTTTTCTTTTCGCTTGTGTTTCTCCGCCTCAAATTTCTGCAAAAAACAAAGAAGATCATTTAACCAAAAGAATGTTTATCACAATTAGAAGCTGCAGTTAGAAACTGCAATTATAAATTAGAAGAATGAAATAAATAATGAATTGAACACTTAGTAACCTCTTTCGCTTCGAGTTGTTTTCTTCGTTCCATTTCTTGTCTCCTAGCAAGTTCTCTTTTCTCATTCTCAGCTTTCTGTTTCAATGCCAACTCTTCTTGTCTTCGCTGCTCTTTTCTTATTTCTTCTTCTCTTATTTTTTCTTGTCTTTCTTCCTCTTGTTTCTGTTCTGCCATTTTTCTTTCTTCCTCTTGCTTTTTAGCAACTTCTCTTCTCTCTTCATCTTCTTTCTCTCTTAAAGCCACCATTTCTGCCTCTTTTCTTTCTGCTTCAACCTGTACATTGACATGACAATACTTGCAAAAATCTCCTTAAACTACAACCACATATTTTCAACCAAATGACTTAACAAACAAGTAAATAACAAAAACTAATGTAAACAAGCAATTACCAAAAAAATCAAAACAAACCCTTTCTCGTTCTAGTTGGATTTCTTTCTCTCGTTCGTGTCTTCGAATCTCCTCGACTGAAGGAACGGGAGATGATTTCCTAAAATATAACCAAGCTCATCACATAAATAAAACAGCAACATGAAGAAATGGTATTATTATTGAAAGTATTTATACCTTACTGGCTCATCCCAAAATGAAACTTCTCCAGTTGGGGACCACGAACCTAGTAAACATGAACAACTCTTGTTGGAAACATCATAACAAATTGCTGTAAATTCTAAATTATAAGTATGTAGTGATCTAAGGTTCAATGAGTAATAAGTTTATCACATTTTCATCTGGGCCTGTTAACTGTGAACTTACTCTTTGCTGGCTGTACTTCAGGACCAGCACTTCTGAAAGATGACTCAGCTGCCTTTTTAAGCTCCTCTTGTTGCTGTAAATGCTGTTGTTGTGCCTGTTTGAAAGGCAGCAGTTTACAAATCATGCAAACTGTTCATGGAAAGATTGCAATAGACTTATACCTGAATCTGAAGTAGTATCGCTTGCTTCTGAAGATGTTGATAGTGCTGTTGTAGTAATTGTTGCTGCATTAGCATCGTTTGTTCATTAACAACTTGCTGACGCTAGAAAAAAAAACAATGACATAATTTCATTGTCTATGGTTATAGAATGAATACCGAGTTTCATTGCTTACTGTGATTGGCGGTGGATTAGGCCCAGGCATGAAGGGCACTCTCTTCCATCGTTTTATTAGTTCACCTAGAAAAACATCAAAACAAAACTGAGCAACTAAAGCACTTTAAATGCTATCATTTAACTAACCACTTTTTAAAACATTGTAAAAGTGAATAAAGATCAAGTATGAAACTGAGCAAAACCTAAAACAAGCTGACATACCTAGAGATAAGTATATAGCATCACAATGTCTTCGTACTGATAAACTCATTGTGAAATAGCCATGATGAAACCACTCGATCATCTCATCACTACTAAACGGACCCTGCTCCAGCCCTTGTGGATCTCGATAGAACCAACTTGTCTCCTCTACTGGCTTCTCTAACAAACTGCATGCTCTGTTCTCTTCTGCTTCCTCATTCTACAAAAACTTTCTTTGTTATGCACCGTTTAAGCAAAATTATTAGTCGACAATTTCCTTGAAACTTCAAAAAAATATGCCATTTAGATGTGTATCACCAAACATTACCTAGAGATTTTATGCTGTCTAATGCCAGACAAATGCATAAAGATGCAACATTTGTCTCCTAAAGGGTTTAAGGCCAAAAAAAAATATGTGGGTTTCCGGTTTCCCGACCCTACCTGACTTTAGGGCACCTAAATTT
>JAODVQ020355377.1:0-11608 GCA_025400075.2 Phenganax stokvisi | reverse complement strand
TCCGAAATTCCTACTTTGATCACAGAAACTTTGACAGTGTAAACCGGGCCTTAGAGAAACTTACGATTACAAATATAATAATTTTCCGTAAAAACTCAAAAAACGCGTAGCAATTAAGGTTCGCAAATCCGTGCGTTAACTCACGAAGTGTAAATATGGAGCATTCATGGAAAACAGTAGGAGCTTGATAGCTGTCAATTTGCACGCAAGAGGGAAACTTTGCAAGGATGGTTTAATTGATGTTGACTCAAACGATAGATTATTGATGATAACTACCCAGAAGGGGTGAATGTTGCATTGAAACGCAGGGGGTCGATAAACACTCCCGTGTTCTCGTTTCGGAAAACTAATTGTTTGCAATAACAAATTTACTATAGTTACAGAAGACCAGAGTGTGTTGCACTCGTGCAGATGTTGGGTTTTTACTGATAATAAAAATATAACTACGGCGAAATAACTTCGTGTTACTGCAAAACTTACTACTAAAGTTTCAATCTCGGAAGTAACAATTGTAACTATACAAGTCACAATTTTCGCTACTTACATTTGATTAAATGTAACTTAGCAACTTGGATCTCTTTTATGTACTTGAGAGCGGCTACTTCTCTTATCTTAGCCTAGGTAAGTCAACTTAAAGTATTCTTGTATAATTGTAGCGAAACGAATATTTGGAGGAAATATTGGCGCTAATGAAACACATAGCCTCTGGCGGTTGATGAGTTACAATCGAGGTAACAAAATTGCATTCATATCTTACATAATCGCTTCACCAAATCATTGGTGACCTGAGATAACCACAGTGTGACAACATATGCTTATCATCAATTACTTCGTATTTACTTTCTTGACCAGAAATTGACGTGCTCATCAAAATTGTTTTTCTATGCCCACTAATATGCATAGTTTACATGACATCAAGCGATATTCAAATTTCACAAAGACAAAAAAATTTCAAAATTGAACTGGTCTGTAGCACGATCTATATATCTATATATAGATATATAGATCTTAAGCAGTCTTTAGTCAAAACTGACCAAAAACGCTCACTATTAAATCAAGCTATATAATTTGTAGTATCTTTTTCTACTATCTATGGTGTATGGTATTTAGGGTCACAATATAATGTGCATATGATGCAAGCTTCATGCAAAACAAGCTAAGAATATCGCCTCAGTTACCAGGATAACAATAACAGTTAATCCTTGAAAAGAGATAAGCACAAATTATAAGAAACCATAAATTATCTCTTAGTCTTGGAGGGTTATCATCAGCATAATGACTACAAGTGGTCATATAGAGATAGTTTGCTCTCTGTGTCAAAGCTAGCCTGAAGGGGAAAAACAGCTGATCGTGACATTGTTATTAAAATCCCATAGCTGAGTTCTCTCAAATTAATTCCACCGAGCAATGCATGTCAGGGCCCCCTTTACAATGGAAATCCATTGGGGCAATCCCTGGAATTACACGGGGTGGACATTCTATTGTATGGACTAGAATGTATCTGGCGGAGGTAATCAGCCTTCAAGAATAAATATAAAACGCAATACGATACGAGAGACGATTGTTTTCGTGTAAGGCGCACTCGATCTTTTCCACGACCCTCGAGAAGGCTCCTCGACGTTAAAGTGCATATATCATGATTTAGGACTCCAATATTTGCTGAATCACGCTGGGAATAAATGCTATATGTCTTCCTAAAAAGTATTTATAGGGAAGGATTCATCTTCACCAGGTCTCAAAGCTAACGCGCATGACGTCATTCAAGGTATTTCCATTGACAGAAACAAAAGAAAGCTAATTTGCACTGTTTGTATGACGTCTGTCCGTTAGCTTTGAGGCGTTATAAATCTTTCTATATAAATGTTTTGATTAGGAAGATATTTCGCGTTTATTCCTGAAATGCTTCAAAGAATTCAAATACTAGTCCCAAATATAAGTCCCAAATTGTGACATATGCACTTTCAATAATCTTCAGTTGCAACTGATATACGGAATGAACCAACGGCTCCGCTACTTTGTATTTTGCGTACATTACGTTCCTACTCATTTCTCATGTCAACACCATAGCACATAAGCTCTTGCTCGCCTTCCGCTCGGAAATTTGCTGATAGTTCTGGAATAAGTAGCAGATCCAAGTTTTGGTCACTTGTGAATTGACCGCAAGATGACAGCAAAATTTATTGATGTTTTCACATTCCCCTTAAAACGTGTTTTTACTTTTAAAGTGGGGGAAAACACACATAAAACCTGACCTCATGCCGCGCAAATGTCTAAGTGATGTCCATGAAGAAGCCTAACAACACACCATTAGTTCAACTCAATGTCTGGCAAGCCCAATGCGTCTTCAGTGAGTTTACGATCTGCGATGCGGTGACCGCGACGACGCGATCTCACTTTGAACCAAGGAATGTTACTGCTTAAATATAACTACTAGAAGTCTTTTTAAATAACCTGAAAAACAGATAAGCATGAAAAAATGCGATTTTGCTCTAAGACTGGATCTGACGTCTTTAACGCCGCAACAAAGTTTCACATTGAACTGTAAGCCGTGGAATAGCTTTGCTTCGCGTCGGGTTCACGCTGTCCAAAATCCAAATTAATCATTTTTTGTTCTACATTAAAACTTTCATTGTTTACAGAAGGCGTTATCGTGTTTGTCGCATCGCAGATCGTAAATTTTTATTGTACTCTGCGCAACGCCAAGCAATTTCACTTGTCACCTTTCCCAACTTCTTTAAAGCGCAAACATCAAGAATTTCTTCCGATGAAACATTTTATACTTTATTATAATGTAATAATTTTAAAGTAGAAACATTGAATACAGCTGGCTATAAATATTGCCACACGGACTAGAACCTGCATTTGTACGTTGCTAATCGAAATTTCACCCAACAAGCACAAAATGTGACGATCCAAAAAACATGGAACTCATGCTGTTAAAATTAACTAACACACGCTCATTTAAGCGGTACCCCGTGGGGTGTTTATTGCATATTCTTCGAGATAATGAAAACTGTGAAAATCGCAATTAAAAAAACATATTTGAAACTCCAAAGCCTAAAAAAACGTTCTTGGAAATCTTTCGAGAATATTTTTCCCCCTGCGACTGCCATAATTTGAAGCGTGTGTAATAGGTAAACAAGTAAAGCAATTAGAAACATTGCTCTTGAAATGATAATTATCCAGTACTGGCGTCAATGCATTATTGATTAGTTACTTAAAATACAGGTGAGTTTCAGTAAAGAATAACTTGGCAGCAAATAGTGGTCAATTTCAGAAGTTCAAGTCATATTCAAAAGCGAAAAACTTCCCTCCTCGCTCGGATTATATTCATGGGAAGACATGTAAAGAACAAACATTATATTCTCGTGCACGCAAATTCACCATCAACAGTGTGACGTCAAGTGTCAAATAATTGTAAACTTGCTAAACATGCATGGTTCATAAATGCAAACAGAATACAAAAAATAGAGAACGTTACTTTATAACATTTCAGTTTTTGGATTGCAAGAATCTATCGAAACAAACAACATGCAATGAAATGACATTTGAATTTGACTTCAAAAAACTGTATAAAACATGAACAAACACAAATTAAACCCCTAAGTTCCTAATCAATATAGGATGTATTTGAACAAAGTACTGTATCCACTGTTCATACAAGCAATCTAAAATTACGGCAAGTTGATTCTCCTAACACTATACAACAGAATATATGTATGCTGATTTTGGTCAAAATTTGTTGAAAACAAACTTATCATATGGGTAAACCCCTTGAAAATCATAAAAGGCAGAGTGTGTGTATATTTTAGGACTTAGTGCGCCATGAGGTCTCTGTGTAAACTCTAGCATTGACGTCAATGCAGCTAGAATGACGCACAAACATAGCAAACGAAGGAAACGTGCGGTTTCTGTAATTACAACTCGTGATCTGTACTAACGACCGCACTCGATGAGACCTTGTCAATATTTTGAGAGCGCATACCTATATACCATAATGCGTTTACTCTGCGTTTTAGCCGAGTGCTAAGACTGGATTATTTTTGGTGCATAAATCAAACAAACTCCTCTTTTTCACTATTGATGCCTCTAACCCCCATGAAGTTGTGTAAATAAGGTTTCACACGGTTTTCAGTTTTCAAGAAATAGTCATTTTTAAATCAGGAGTACATGCATAATATACACTCAACATATGATGCAAGGAGAACAGTAAAACACTGAAGTCCATCAGTACCAAAAAGAGGCATGGTTATGTTCATTACTAAGCATTCAGCTAGAGCGAAAATATAGAATTGCAATAGTACATACAAAGATTATAATGCATAACTGTTATAATAACACTAATTATTATGCATAACTATAAATACGACTTCACACGTCGGATAAAAACTATTTCAATAAAATGTAAGAGAACATCTTGTCCCGTCCTGGCAATTTGTGTTCATTTTGAAGCACGTGAGCGCGTTTTTTGCTATCGTAGTCATATTTGCGGCGTATGTTATGTGCGCACGCCTAATTGTATAACGGATGCTGGCAAAGGTGACATCTTTAGAAACTCAATTTACAAATCTATAAGCCTCATGCAGTTCAAAGAATCTAGTTCCTTGTTTTTCAAGGTCAAGTATTGGCAATTATTGTGGTTTGGAACAAATTTTCGAAAAAAATAATGATACGTATAGAAAGCAAATGCATTTCATCACTGAACGAAACAGGAAAAGAAAACAGTTCCTGAACTTATATAAAATTCAGGGAACACTCCCACTTTGTTAGTTCTTTACAGTTTATTGATGTATTATAATTCACTGTAGGTATATACCAAATCAGCGTGAAAAACACATAGCCCAGCAAAAAAGCCGACAGCGCGAGCGGCATGATTTTTCTGTGGTGGAATGTCGCTATACATAGTACACAAGTAACTTTAGTTTTCACTTTAGCCTACACTAAAATGGTTCAAAACTGTAAAATCATTCGAAACCGCTAAAGTTGGCATAACAAAAATATGTCAAGAAAACAGTAGCTACTAACTTGCTAAACGCTAAAAGTAAGATTTCTTAATATCTATTAAAATTTTACCAACAACTTAGTCTTACACACTATGCAGTTTAGAATGCATGTGTAGGATATTGGAGTCATTTTTCCTTATAGGGCAGTTATAGAGAGTAACCAGAAACAAAACATTGAAATATAAGAGGAAATAGAAAAATTCGCCCCCTGAAAGAAGCCCTTTGATGAACTAGAGACCGTTTGACGCATGCATTTTTGTAAACTTCTCTGTTTTCGAAGTGTTTCAACTCATTTTCCACTTGTAAACAACTTAGATCAAAGAAATTAGATAATCTAGCTATGCGTGTATAACGTCATTACATTACAAGATACCTTATCATTTCGGAAATGATCAGTTCATATTCGCCACTTGAGTGTAGCTAGGCAAAACAATATTCTTTTACGCGAAGATAATTTTACTGCACGCTCAATTATTTTTGGCCTTCACAGCAAACGAGTCTTTGTCTTTGAAATTCCAAAAAAATTTCAAGCAATTATATAAAAAGGTTTAATTACATAGTATGATAAGAGAAGCGGCTTTTTAGTATATAAATGGAATTTTTGAAATCGTTAGCAATTTGACCCAACTATAACTCGTGAATTTAAAACAATTCATAGTTATAATTTTCATCAATTATAACGTTTTAACGTCAGATAGCATCAGGGTGGGTATACTTTAGCCGTGGGGCATCAGTTTACAATATAATAACGCTCTTTGTAGCTAAAATGTCGTTGTCGTACTCGGATTCATTAATTAAAAATCTATAAGAGATTTTTTCTTAAATTGCGCCACGGTTCCACAAAATCTAAATGCCTAAAAGACACCTTAATGACTTACTTCCTTTCAAGAAACCACAATTTTTCAACTAAGGCACCGCAGCACCCCGTTTCTCCACTAGATTTGTCGGAATAAGTTGAATTAGAGGCAAGAGAGACATTCTTTTCTCCTACGCGTTCCTCGTTTTGACGGATACAGTGGAACGTGTACAAGTGCATGGTAAACCACGAGCCCAAAAAGCTCATGCCGACGTCTTCTTTCTAAAACCAATTTCTGTCGTATGGCTAAGATTAATGTATAGTTAAGGGGCTAGTTGTTCGAAAGGTGAATAGCGCTATTAACATGGAGAGTGATTTTTTGTAACCTTCGTAAAATATTCCATTGATCGTTTAACATAAAATTACGACTGATATCGATAGATTAAAGTGTGTAATCATATCGTTGACCAAAATGGAAGTTACGGCATATTTGCCCGATATTATGAATGTTGTAAATGCACCATCCAGGAAACAGCGGTATATCCAACTTTCCAATAGCCAGCCCCAGATTTAGATGTGGTAAAAACTAAATCACTAAATCCAGAACTAAATGATGTTGAAACTTACTCGATTGCGAAAGAAGCCTAAAACTTCTTTCCTCAAATTAAATTTTGACGTGGATCATGTCAGTGATAAGTCGGTTCTGCAGCATCAAATCCAAGCATGTCATTCATTAGAGACTTTAGGCACTTTTAGATTGACGTTCACGGCGAACCGCTAACTGCTAACGGCAAACTTTAAATCACATTAGACTGTAATATCAACAATTTTGTAGAGCGAAGTTGTGAAATCACGCTTCAGTTCATTATGTATAGGTTCCCGTAACATCAAACAACTGACATGTATAGTTGACTTTAAAATACGACCTAAAACTTTGCTGTTTGCAGTCAGCGGTCAACGGCTAACGTCAGACGCCAGGCGAAAAAAACTTTGCTAATGTAAGGCAAAGATAATTAGTTGTGTTAGCACAGGATGTTAAAATAAAACTGTTTGACATAAAATGAAAAGTCTAAAAAGAAGAGAGGCGAAAATAGTCTGCAAAGAAAAACGGCTTTGTCGTTTGCCGTAGCTTTTGAACGCGAAGCTTTAACTCCCTACACTCTTTCTAGCTTCACGTTTACGGTCAACCGCTAGCCTCAAACGGCAAACTTCAAAATGCATTTGAAGGTTTGTTTTATACCCATAGGGATTCTAAGTAGGTAATTCATGGTTTAATTTGATGCACCACGTTTTTTATCTTCAAAAAGCTGCAACAGTTGTCTTGCAAATACGACTTGAAGTTTGTCGTTTGCGGTTAGCAGTCTGCTGTGAACAAGAAGCTAAAAGTCTCTATTGTCAACGTTATTCTCTATAACCCGGCCACACGAGGGGTAAACTACTCGGACAAAAAGCGTACGAAGATTTTTAGGATTAAAAAATCCCCCCAATTTTTCTTAGGATTTTGGGATTTTTTAAAAGATTTTTTTGGGATTTTTGCAAAAATTTAGGGGATTTTAGGATTTTTTAAAAGATTTTTTTGATTTTTTGTGCAGTGTACAAAGATTTGTCGGAGTCATTTACCCCCCGACCCCACAGACATCGAGGCCCATTGGAAGGAACACTATTAGATGGCAATGTAATCCCTTTTTCAAGAAAGTTTACTATTTGGATTATTATATTGCTAGGAGTGCAACATCGAACCAAAAAGTTTCCTCCACAAAGTTTAACTGGTAAAATTTATCTACCAAGTAACTATTCTCTAAACGAAACTTAGAATCATCTATATAAGCATCTTTGTAAACATAAGCACGCACAAGTTAATTTGCTGTTGTTTTTTTCTTAAGATTAGTTTGAAAGAGTCTTTAAGAGTTTAAATTCAAGCAATGCATTATTTCTCAAATGTAAAATAAAGAACGGTTCATATAATACCCTTAACGATTTAATTTCAAGTGTAAACATTCATTAAAATAACTTCACCTCTTACAAAAACATACTATAGACATCATCACTTAAAATAACTGAGTTCTTAAAGTGAATAAGTTGTTGAAAAAATTTGAACTTGGCTTTTCCAAAAGTTAGTCGGATTTTATTAACCTATACTACTTGCGTGCAACTTGGCTTGGCAGTCTATTTTAAATTTTATAGACTAAACTTTTAATCTCTACCACAGTTTTCTGTATTATTGTAAAGGGATGGATGGTTAGATATATAGATACGATAGATAAGATAGATGGATAAATCAGTAATTTATTAAAACTACATTGCAGCCATAACACTCAGTGCATTGGGGAATATTTACAAGAAGTTAATATACTCTATGTACTACAATCTATGAAATATAGGAGAATGAAAAGGTACCAAAGTTTTAGTGTCACCATGCATGCATATAGGATGACCTAACGAAATCAGAACAGTTTTCAATGTCTCTACATCTATTTAATCTATAGTTTTAGTAATTGTAACATATTACAATTCAAGATTACATCAGAGCAGCCATTGCAGACACAAAAGAATTTCTAGCACTGTTTAGCATTACCAACGTGCCACCAACTTTACAATGTGTGCGACGACGTTTTTTTTTAATCAGAGGTACAAAACTTGATATAGCTACGTGCAACACAAATGAAAAAGATACATACACTATGGGCCTATGTAACCCAAATTGTTAAAAATAAAATCTTGCATATAGGTATCGAATTGCGGAAAATATCTTTTTCGACAAATAGTCAGAAGAAAAACAACAAAGAAATCACAAAGACATTCCGATGTGGCGTCAGGTCCAGGGACGACATGACAGGATAGATAAAAGTCGCTGTAAACTTCGATTTCAAGAGAAACACGCATACTTTCGAAACAAAGAAGTTTTTAAACATATTTCGACAATTGATGGGCTCATAATTTACAAGCAATTTTGTTGTCGATTCTTCTACTCCTAATGCATGTGCATGAGTGGCTTTATTGAAGTCATTGTTGTATCGTGCACGAAAACATTCTTACTCAGTGGATTCATCCGTGATCCACTGTATCACATCAATCAGAGGTCAAAACGAGAGAAATGTAACATATCACCAGCGCAAACAAATCTTGAAATAAAACTATTTACAAGTCGACGATCCTAATTAAAAAAGAAACGAATACCATCATATGTACAAGTTCTTAATCTGTCTTTCATATTCATGTTTTTAAATAACTAAGTCAAGTCGCGCCATCAAGAGGTTGCGAACCTTGATACAAAGAATGTTTTCAACGCTCTTTCATGAACTATGTTCAAATACAAGTCACAAAGTCTCAAGCTGAAGAGCAACGCATTCCTCGACACAAAGAAGGTTTCAAAATGTCTTTGATCTAGTTTCTCAAGAATAAGGAGCGTTTATGTCAGAAACGCCTACCTCTATAAACAGAGAAAATTTAGATTCGAGCTCTTTGATGTACTTCGCAGTAAATTATGCACACGCAGAACCTAATGTACTTTAAGGAGAACGCGATAACCTCTACAAAGACTGTTTTTAACAACAAGTCACTAAGTCTGAAATCGGCGCATAGCTTTCTATACAAAATACTTCAAACTGTCCATCTAATATATTTTTAAATAACTCAAAGTACCTCGAAAAACATGCAAAATATGATCAAAAAAAAGGGTTTTTAGTTAAACCCCTTACGAGTTCAAGTGCACGTTTGTAGATGTTTACATGTGCTGGTTTAACGCAAAATATGTCCATGAAAACGGTCGCTATGCCGCGCACACACGAAACGAGACAGGAAAAATGTTCAAGCCGCCACAATTACGAGTTCTTGTACGTCAAAATTAAGCCAAAAGCATCCAATATTCTCACAAATACCATACAGGTTATTCGAGGTTGCACGCTATATATAATGATGGCTATATTACCTTCTTAACTGATATAAGTTGGAAAGCCAAATACTAGTGTTATTTATTACATTAGTTAATACTTTTCAACATATATAATGATAGCGCAATTCATTTGTTGATGTTATATAAAACATTTTTTTGAAAATCGCGCTTTCCCAACTATTTTTCTCACATCCCGACCAGGAAATGCGTATGTGATTATACCGAGTTACAAACTGCACATTCGTGACATAAAAAATACAAGACGCAGCTCGTTTCGCCAACTTTTTCGAAAAACACTAAGTTCGTGTTCTCATGGAATGCATCAGGTAGCCGACTAACGGTCGACTGGCTAGACGTGAAGGTTCTGCACGAAACTTGTTAAACGGCGCGACGTCGCGACTTTCCACAGAACAATTTTAAACATTCCCCTTGACAACACCCACATAATACTTCCACAAGTAAAAGACAACAAACTTTCTATATATGGGACAGCACTACAAAATATCCTCAAAAACACGCAGTAAAAAGTTCAAGGATTAAAATAGCATGTTATTGTAATACATTTGTTGGTTTTCCAAAAGTTGCAGGCATGGAGGCGGCAACAACTTTTCCAAAAAAACCTGCAACCAGGAACATGCAATGGCATATACATATTCATACAAAACTTTGGAATGAGTTTCGAATGATCAAGCACTGGCGATATTTTACGGAAAAATTCAAATCACAGTTACAGAATAACTCCTATCATTATAGCAGTTAAGCTGTAACCACGATATGAATTTTTCTACAAATTTTTCTACTATAATGCGCAGCTTTATACATTTCTTGTTTAGTTCTCGCGTTACTTCTAGTCAAATATTTCTGGCTTGGTTTTATACTGTACATTTTTTGCAACGAAAAACCCTTGAGGGCACAGGCAGAAGCTGGTCGATCTAATGGCAAATATCCCAGCCATTTGTTTTAATGAATATGCGTAATTGTTATATGGAATTATATGGAATAACTTTGCCAGCTCGCACGCCAAATCCTATAAAAACAATCAACAGTCTAACAACTCAAAACTTGCTAATTTCAGCATTAATTTGTTGGGTGAAGCCAGGAAGTTTTAAATAGAAAAGTCCTGCACGGGCAGATACCTGTTTCTATTTTTATCAACTTTGTTACTATTTTAAACTTGGCAACAAGCTGCGACAACGTACGTGCGCAAGTTTGTTATCCTCGCAAACAACCTTGGCGATTACCACATGCCGTTATTCCAAAAATTATCATTAGTTGTTCTGTACTTCAGCAGCAAGGTTATAGCTACAATATGTTTCCGATCCAATTATTCATCCCGAACATTAGAAAAACATTTCCATTGAGCACAAAAAGTCATGATGCCAACTGGAATAACTACTGCCACTCGCAATCGAGAATACCAAAGAGGGCTGCACGGGTAATAACCAGTTCAGACTATAGTATTAGGATTATTCCAAATTTTTGAAACCCTTCAATGGCAACCAATGAAAACTATACTAGACAAACGAGAACTGATAATGGCGATGAAAGTTTTAAAAGGGCATGGCGCCAAATTACATAACAATACTGTTCCATAAATATGACAACAGAAATTATCAACTGCATACGAATAATTTAAAAATGTGTCAGCCAAAGCCAAGAACAGACTTTCTTAAAAAGAGTTTTGCTTATCGTGGAGCAGCTTCCTGGAATTAACTACCTCTCGATAATAATATTTATTCATGAAAACACCATTACAGGAGTATATGAAAATCTATATAAGAACTAACATTTAGATAAATAGTTTACATATATTTACACATATACGGCGAAAATATATTTGGCACTAGTTATCATACTTAGCTAACTGTCATATAAATAGAGTATGTCATGGAAATATTTCGATGTTACTTTCATAAT
>JAODVQ020355157.1:0-25407 GCA_025400075.2 Phenganax stokvisi | reverse complement strand
ATTACTTTATTTACTCTTCTAAATAACTTTATTACCTTCATAATGATTGGGTAGCCAATAAATTGACTGTGTTTCTTCACGATATCTTTCACTTTCTTGTCATCAAGGTACTCAATCTGGTCTTCCTTCATGAACAGAACAATCTTCGTACCACGGCCATACATTTCAGAGTCATCCCTGGCAACAGTAAATGAGCCACCAGCTGAGGACTCCCAAATGTACTGCTCATCATCATTATGCTTCGTATGGACGACTACTTTCTCAGCAACCAAGTAGGCAGAGTAAAAACCAACACCAAATTGACCAATCATAGAAATATCAGCACCAGACTGCAAGATTAAAGAAAAACACAAACTTGGAGTTAATTGATATAGAAACCGAGCTAGTGGCATATGCTTATTTAATTTTGGAGTGATACATATTTTATCCTGTGTACTGTCTCTTGTTGCATGCCTAAACGGAGGAATGCCTCACAAGGGACTTTGAGTACCATTTGCATTCCTGCCTTTTGGACATTGTCCAATAAAGTATTTAAAACTAAAACTAAACCACTAATTTGCAACACAATCAGATACATAAAAAGTCTAAATGTTACCTGCAAAGCCTCCATGAAAGCCTTAGTACCAGATTTGGCAATTGTACCCAGATTGTTGACAAGGTCTGCTTTTGTCATGCCAATACCAGTGTCTATAATTGTTAGGGTGTTATCATCCTTATTTGGGATAATCTCAATCTTCATATCTTTGCAGCTCTCAAGTTTTCCTGGGTCAGTTAAGCTTTGGTAACGAATCTTATCCAAGGCCTGTAATAATTCAAATATTTTCACTTAATTATATAATCCAACAAGTATTTTTGCATTCAAGATCTTTATTTGATGAAATAAGTTACACAAAAAACTAACATTCCACATCCACAAAACTATAGCTAACCCACCCTTGATAAGACAGATGGCCAAATTAACACACCTAAACTGAGGGCAATGCATCTTAATGATTACCTATTGCTCTTGGCAGTATACCTAAAGATGCCAAAGAGCAGGTGTTTTCACTCGCTAGGGCGTGACTTTTCCTCTTTCATGGCAACAGTATCGTCAGTTTCTTATATCACTTACATAGTGATAATATGCTCCATTGTTGCCGACTTTGTTATTTTACTCTGTCCAATACTAGACATTTCATTGGTTAGGAAGTGACTCTTCTCACAACTTAATGAATGATGCTGCTGTGCAACACGAGAGAAGAGGAGACTAAAACTAGCTAATTTGACAATTACTTGGAATGATAAAAGGGAACTTTCAAAGTTTATTTGAAACCCAAAAATCTTCTAATTTTGCTGTTTAAAGTTTCGAAACACCTACACACGACATTTCCTACACTTAGACAGACAAAAAAGTATCTATAAACTACATTTTAAGTCTTGAAAATAAATCTGTATTAGCCGACCGCCAAGCACGTGGTCACATGCTCCGATTCAATCCATGCCAAAAAGTATATATAAATTACACTTTTTGGCAAAAATAAACACTATAACCTTTATTTATCGAAAAAGTTCTTCAAATTGTTGAAACTTTATCGAATATTAAACGCCTGTAGTTGTTCGGCATATCGAAAGCAATTAGTATTACCATTCTGAGTAGTTTGGTCTGCTTTTCCTTGTAAAATTGTGCACAAGTGTGGTACCACTTTCTCAATAAATACGCCCTGCTTACATGCAAAACTATCTAGAACACTTTCAGTTTGGTAAAAGCTACTTTCTTACTTAAATACTCAACGAAAAAGCGAAAGCATCGCGGAATCTGCCATTGTTAAACGAACGCCGGCAAAATTTCCTCAAGTTGGCCAAAAATACGCTGATAGTAAGCGCATTGGTACACCAAACACTTTAAAGGCTGTATAAACTAGTTCTCTGTTGCATAGAAAGCGACAAAAGCAACGAAGGTGGTGTTAAAATATACTCACATCAGATGCATTTGAGATAAGTTCCCTCAAGAAAATTTCTTTGTTTGAGTAGAAAGTATTAATGATTAGGCTCATCAATTGAGCTATTTCTGCCTGAAAGGCAAAGGTTTCGACTTCATTGTCTTCTTCCATCGCTTTCACGTCGGCTTCAGTCATTTTCAAAGGTTTTTAGCGAGGTTTACCGTCGAAGAAAATCACTAAACGTGCACCACTCTGACAACGTGTTTCCAAAAAGGACGATAAGTTATAACGCGTGCTTAGTCATTCCGACCATGGATAATACAAACCACATGATTGGTTCATTTCTAAATGAGGTGTGCTCTGATTGGTCGACTATAAAACATTGACTGATTGGTCTTGTCGGCTGGTCTCAATTTCCTGGTATTAGTTTGCAAACCCGCCAAAATCTTGACAGCGCAAATTTTCAAGCATAAAATTCGCGGAAAACCAAAAAACTGGCATCTGTGACGTAAAGTCAGATGAGTCGTGGCAACACCTATCAGTGACAACACTAAACACTAATTACGTCATCACCTTGAGTCATACTGCAAACTCATTCATTAACTATATTTTTGAAAGTACGTCATATCCTAAATATAGTAATTACGTAATATTCTATAAATAGCTTTTAAAGACTATAGAAACCGCAAACCACTGTAGTCAGGAGGAGTTAATTTAGAACGGTTGTGCTGTCGTTCAAGAAGACTTATTTTAAACTATTGAAGTTATCGTTTCGCAAACTTGACAAGACTTAAGAAGCGGAGGTGAATGCAGAAGAGTGAAAAGACGAATTAAGTCTGAAAGTAAAGTTTTTTCATTGCCAATAGACAGATAAGTTTAAACTATCCTGATTGTTCATTCTATACTTTTCTTTTTTGCAATAAATTATAAAATATAAAGACTTTTCCATTTCTAAGTTTTCCTTGTCATGGTGAATGATCCATAGCTGGGTCCCCTTGTTGCGTATTCCGAATACAACAACCAGAATGCTTTATGGACGTGTAGTGGCAAAGCCAACAAGGCATCATTAAAATTAAACTCAGAAAAAGACTTAAAGTAACGGAACGTTTACTAGTTGTGATAGGGCGAAGTCTGTCAATAGACAGGTAAAGGTAAATTTAAATTATCCTGTTTCTTTGTTTGTTAAGATTTCTGTAGACTGCGAGTCTTTCTTGTTATAGTGAACGTAACAGTGCACAAAAAAGAAAGTGTCACAAGATTTACAGAATTTCTGAACGGACAAGTCTGGGATTTATGCTAAATATCAGAAGAGGAGAATAGTTTTGTGAAGATGATTATACATGTATGCTAACATGTTCTACAACTGAAGTTCGTCCCATTTATGACTAATTCGAAAGGAAAGATATTGCACTCAGTGAAAATTTCGGCATATTATCATAAACGATGTTAATAATTGATTAATATAATCATCGATAATTGATCACGCTGACAAGTTAATTAAATAGCAGTGACGCAATATGATAACAGTTAACCAGGTTAATATCACGATAAATAATGATCAAAGATCAGAAAGTACTTTCCAATAGATAGTTTATGAATGAATAGAGTCGATATTTGTTTTCGATGGTATTCAATGGATCTTGCCACGTTGAAGACAATGAAAGTTGCCGAGGCAAACTTATCATGAAATCGATGACGAATTGATGATGGAAATTGGAGTGGTCTTGATTTGATGAATGAGTCATTGTATACGTCATTGTATACGTATACATTTGTCTAGTGCTAGTTAATAACGATGTTTGAACGATGTCTTCAACACAATTGATGAACGGAGTGCACTGATAATTCCGGTTGCACTTTGAGGTCAAGGTTCTCTTCAACTTTTTCCTCGTAACAACGATGGTGAACAAGTTTAGAATAAGATTGTTTACATCCAATGAAATATCAATAAAGTCCAGAAATTCCTTGGTGAAATAAAAGTGATGGACGAAAGTCGAAAAATATACGATTGTCTAATCAAATCAGAACGAGTTATGTCAATGAAATGGTCAGCATGATCACGTTGAGCTAAAAAAGCTCAAAGCCGGGAAAAGTACAGTTTTTGAAAACAAAAACACATTAATATATGTGATCAAACAGGAGAACAAAATGGCGCAAATAAGCCATAATAAGGATGATCTGGACAACACAAGATAAAGTATAGACACTGACTTATTATGTGTATGACGAACCTAACTTGGGCGCTTCTTGCATAATTTTTTGTGTTATCAAAAAATATGCTGTCTGTACGGAAGTTGGGTCTCCTGTAATGACGACTTTTCGGTTCGATGTGCCACTTATAAATTCTCCTTTATGTGAAATAGCTATGACTGCATTACTGAATTGCATGAATTCATTAAGAGTCTTTCCACCTTTGCCTAAGATAATACCAATTAAGTGATCAGGTACGGACATCTCGTATGTAGCCGTAGTTGTGATTGCACTTGCCGAAGACGTGCCCCCTAATTGTTGCATACCTAACATTGCACTCAAAGGATTTGTGCTTCCCAGAGGGCTGCTTAGAGGGTTTGTACCGAGAGAACTGGAAGCTAGCTGAGATAAGAGATTGGTGTTACTCACACCAGAGTCTTGACTATTTGAACCTAACCCAAGAAATGTTGACAAATTTCCAAGTGCGCCCGCCATGGATGGTCCAACGCCCGATGAATTCCGAGTTTTACCACGATCAAATCCAGAGTAGGATAAGTTTGTGTTTAGCCCATGTTCAGGGTCCTCTTGACACTTTGTAACAACGGCAGCAGCCGCAGCTTTCATCTGCTCAGGTTCGCCTGTAATCATGATAACCCTTTCACCTGAAATCTCTGCATCCTTTTGCGAAATCTGCAACTTTGCTCCAGTTTCTTCTGTGATGCTGCGGATAAAGCAACCACCTTTCCCTATAATCATTCCTGCTGTTGAATTTGGAATAATCAACTTGATCATATTACTACGATCATGAGCATGAGCGCTACCTCCGCCCCTCCCAGGGAGCTCGCTACGAATTTTCTCCATAATCAAATCTAACATGGCTAGAATCTGATCTAGCTCCCCAACAATAACAACAACACGTTCTGATGTGCCAGGATAGAATTCGTTGGCTGATGAAAGTTTTAGCTTTGCACCTGTCTGTTCTTGAAGAGTTTGTATAGTTTGACCCTTCTTGCCAATTATGGAACCAGCAATGTGATTGGGCACCATTGTTTTCAACATGGGAGGCTTGGCTGCAAATATATAAAAGTCAATAAGACTTTGGAAGAGGGAGAATTGAGCACAAAGATTGGGAAGAGTTTTCCGCTGACAAGTAAAATTGTCTGGCGTTAGACAGAGTAAAATATTCATGGAGGTGGATGAATTAAAGCTCAAAGCAAAATAGATATTCCGGAGTGCTCTTGCAGTGAATTCATTTCAAGGTAGCTCAAATCATATATGAGATGATAAACTTTACGAGAATGGAAAACTTGTCACCAAAGATTTGCCTACATGACCAGTCAGTGAGATAGATTCTTGCTAGTCTAACTGATCTACAGACAGAAATAATCTCAACAGGAAACTCCCAGTTATAGAGCTCACATCTAAAAACAAGATATTAGAGTCCGTTCCTATTTCTCATATGACTTGACATAGAGCGTTATAAATTGAAGAACACAAAATATATTTATAATATGTAATGTAAGCCTAGTCATGAGCATTTGATCGAAGTTTTGTTAATTTGTTATATGTCAACAATGATTTTGTTAGCTGTTAATTACAAATTTTGGAGGAAAATTATAATTGATGACAACAGTAATGCACACTAATTTCATTATCATAAAAACATTATCATACCATAAAATATAGATTAATGAATCTTTGTGAATTAAAAATATAGGTATTAAAGGTATAATTTTGACAAGACTCAAATAAGCAATGCATAGTTTGGCATCGATACAAAAGTCGATATTGTGCTGTATTGTTCAATAAGATTCACAGCACATAAAGAACACTCATGTAGTTCTACAGCTTTTGCAAGCAGCTGTTGTTTTGAACAGATGTTGCTTTACTTCAAAACACAACTTCACCGTAAACTTCATAGCAAAGAACAGTGTTAAAAACACAATTCTAGCCTATACTTTAAACAAGATCGCATATATAAATCAGTATTTATGACATCAACACAACAGGCCAGCAAAGTGATGCATATCATGCGCTAAAAGCGATATTTAGGAAAGAAAAGATAGCTAAAATGATTATACCTCGTGGTATTGAAGTATATGGAACATACAAAGGCCGTTCTGGTGTTTCTAGACTTTCGGCCATAAAGCATACTCCCTCTTCTTCATACACCAACCCTCGCTGATATTGAATTGTTAAAGTGCCAAAGAGTAGTTTAGGAAATGCAATTGAATACCATCTGGGGATGAAATGTTATGCGTTCGCATGTTTCGCATTTGCAAAACATTGGGCGGCAAACGCCGCAATTTGCTGCTCGAAAACGCTCTAGAACCATGACCATTTTGCTAATATATTGAATTTTCTGCCAAGATATTGCATTATACCCGTAACCCGGCCGACAGATAAGAATACATGAAAATGATTCGCATTCCAGACCGCATATCCTAGCAGCACCCAAGAGAACTTCAACTACATCCGGTTCCCAAACTGATCGCGTGTTTGCGCGCTTAAAGCAAGTTTAAACCCACTATACTTTTACTTACTGTGATAATGCGCTCTTTTCGCGTTTACATACTCATCTCTGTCGCTGTCCAAAGCTCTCTTGTTCGTTTCATAGCCCACATTGTTCGAAGTTTGATTATAATCGCTTGTATTTTCAGCTGCATAGTAAGTTCCGTCCGCCATCTTGATTTGGCAATTTTGATACATATTCGTTTTCATTGCGCGCATGCGTTGTATCGACTGTTGCTTTTCTGTTGCCCTTTGATTGGCCGAAGATTCATCTGTCTCTTTGATTGGCTGGAGATTCATCTGTTCCTCTCTGATTGGACGGAATATCCTGGAATGTTTGAAGTAGCCAGAAAGGATAGGGAAGAGTACGCTACCCTATTCCGAGTAAAATTGGGGAGGCGTTACTGCGGATAAAACATCCAATAAATTTAAAACTAGGAGTTACTATTGCAAGGAAAATGCTGCCGATCTGTCCAGCAACAATTATTGTACTTCCGCACAATGCAGCCTGTAGAATGCACAGCAAAAATGAAAGTGCAGAGGACTGGTGTGGAGAGGGGAAGCTGGTGAAATTTGAAAGCTTTAACAGTTCTATTTTTCTTCAACAAAACATGAAAATTATCCAAAAAAATTATACAAATATGGCAGCTTTGTTCAGTAAAACCCGATTAGTGATTGAACTTCAGTTGAAGAAGATATTTCATGTTAACTTGCGAAACATCGTACACAATATATCTGAGAATTTTGTCAAGAAAAATTGCACAGCAAATATAGTCAAACCAATTGTCACCTGCAAATCATTTGGGCTTGAATTCTACCACGGCGTTTTTTCACGCACGTACTTTTAATTGTTTCAAATTTTGTATTTTTCATAATTACTTTAACAGAGCGACAAGTAGAACACTGAACCATTCGATTTGGCGGTGGTTAATAAACTGATTTTCCCGAAAACTTAAAGTTTCATGTGCGTGCAAGTGCACAATATGAAATACGCGACGATAGACTTTAGCCTGAAGCGCACTGAAGGATACTCATTATACAAAAGACTTGATTTGCCAATACTCGTATCCATGCCATTACCGTATGGAACAACGCTGCCATCACTTGTCACGTGGTCTAAACTCGGGTCAGGGGCGGTCCTACCACAACCTAGACAAAATCAGGGGCGAGATAGCTTCAAACAAGTTGCTACACGTATTTGTCGCCAATACTACTTCTAATGTACTACAGAGTTACAGCGCCGTACCCGTGATTGGATTTAAATTTCATTGCTTTTAAAAGCTAACCTTTAACACTGTGTTTTCCAGCAGGAAGTTTTGTGACGTAGTTTGCCGACGTTAGCTCGTGCCTTTAAAAAGGAAACTCAATTTAAACTATACGTAAACTAGCAAGATGCTCCAGGAGGTCCAGGACGAATAACCTTATCTTAACGAGTTTCTTGACAAGTTCAAATGCTCACGTGACTAACAAACTTTTCTTGGCAATATTCTTCACGAGTTCACTGTTCACTTGCTCGTTCATACAACGAACACGTATTTATTAACAAGTTTCAAGAGAACTTTGAGTAAAAAAGAAGCTGCTAATATACTTACATGTTACCAAGAGCAACTTCACAAAGCAGCATAAGGCCAATCGGGTTACTGTGAGTTGTACTACAGTAATTAGCAGATTTTGAAACCATGTCTGTAAAAAAAACACGGAGATGAGACTTGAAGTAACTTCAGCAATTTGTTCCAAATCATAAATTTTATGGTCATGTGTATACCTGCAAAATAAATTCCTTTTCCAAACATATAACCAGTCTAAAAATTTGGGGGGAAAATGCAGAGTCATTGTTAACCCATAGACCAACAAGCGTCCCAATATATCAAACTCAAGGTCTACAAAAACCCATCGCTTAAAAGTCGTAATAGTGAACTTACAACAGGGGCCTCAGGAGGAGCGATTCTTAAACCCTGGGACAAAATTCCGGCGAAGTTCGTAGTTCGAGATCCGTGCCAGAGTAGTTTCCGATTTGGAAGTTCTTTGAATGGTTTGTATCGTTTCTTTTCGCCTTCACGATCGATTCTGAAGATCTGCAAAATGGAAAAAAAAAATACAGTCGTATCTTCTTCCAACTTGGCACTCGTGGTCAAATCTAGAGCTCCCTATTCAAGAGCTTAAGGAAGCGATGTTTTTGACAAAACGGTGTCACGGACATCGACCGAAAGTATAATTAACATTTCCCACCAATCATCGTGTTTGACCCAGTCCTTTGACGTTTCTCATGCCGTTCGTGTTGTCAAAAACGTCGCTTGTTTAAGCTCTCTAGTATCATATATTACCACCGTTGCAAGAATCAAATGTACCTCTTGTATCTCCAGACTATAATGCCTGTGAGTTGACGCATGCGTATTGTTCACATATTTTTCAATCATAATATAATCCTCTTCTTGTTTGCCGATTGGCTAAAAAAGTAAAATATAGAACGAGAAATCGCTACGCAACGCTTCATCCAGTTCTGCATTGAGATCTGATTAGAATCAGCAGAACCAATCAACTCTTACTTTAATATGTGTTTTTAACTTTTTGTAGTAGCTATCTAATCGGTCTTCGCCGTCAGAAGTCTCTTTGATCAAACTGTAAGCGACTTCAATATCCAGTAAATTATCCAGCATTTCAACTTTAGTCTAGAACATAACGAAGCCGTATTTCTGAACACAGTAGATTTGAAGTTTGCCAAGTTTTCGAAACATATCTTCATACCGTAAACCTCCAAATATAAGCCCTGGGCTTATATACTTTCGTAAGCGATTTTTGATGGGCTTATACAAGGGGGGGGGGGGGCTTGTGTACGGAGGGCTTATATTCGGAGGTTTACGGTAGACAATGAATGAAACACTGCGGAAATTGTTCGTACTGTTTACCTTGATAAGTTCCAGGTTATCCAATAATGGCGGTTTTTTCATACCAAAGTCGTGAGGAATCAAAGTGTAAAATCTATTTGAAGCGTCAAGCAAAGCGCTTTTGCCTCCTTTGTCTTGAATAAGCTACAAAATCATTAGAGTCCAACATGATATGAAAGCATCTTGAGGAAAGGTTGTTGCAAAGAGGTGAACTACCTTCTGCGCTTCAGTTAAAACAGAATAAGCACTCTCAATTTGTCTCTTTGAAAGTTTTCCCAAAGGCATTTTCTTCAAATCAATCTTAAGATAGAAAACACAAAACCAACATTTTCAAGAATCATTATTAAAAGAAAAACATTTGTATGTAATATCTGGTCTACTCTACCTCAAATTCCAATAAAGCTTTCTTCATTGATTCAATATCAAAAATCATTCGGACCAACTTTTGCACAGCAAGAGATAATGTTGATTTACTTCCAACCACAATCGCAGATTGAGCTTGAAGATTTTCGTCATCCTAGGAAATGATACGAGCAATAACAAAACAAGTTTGACACAAAAGTACAAGTTGAAGGATTGTTAGATAATTATTCAGAGTAAATACCACTCAACTAAAAAGTGCAATTAACTAATAATAGTTTAAGAGTCTCCACACACGATGTACTATTAGTTGTCGACTAGTAAAAATTGTCAACGTCTCAAAATTTAAATCTGCGAAGTTAGTCAACTAAATTGTCGATTTTTAGTAGTTGACAACGTTCCGTTTTTTTCTAAGGGAAAGTCGCTGCTAGTCGAAAACTAATTTAGAGCAACAAGCTAAATCTTCACGTGACTGAGAATGCTACAATCGCTTCAAATAGTTGTCGACAACTTTTAGTAATCGATAAGAAAACCGCTCGTCTGTGGAGGCTCTAATATTTGTTTCTCTAACCTGACCATAATCGATATCTAGTGGATAAAATCTTCCGGCTTGCTTCTTAAAATTCTTACGATTTAACCAATTATTTCCTATTTATAAACAAAAGAAGATTGAAATTAATACTCCAGTTTCCAGTTGAGTTCACCGTCTGTTACTTCATGTCTAAAGTGTATAAGGAGCCTTACCAGTTTTTTCATAGTACGTATTTGTAAACATTTCAATTGCATCTTCAACATCATGACCACAATCCTTAAAAAAATGACCGCATTTGTACCTGGTCAACAAATTACAATCTTCAAAAATCTGTTTAAATATGTACCTCAATTTTGTTGCCTCCAATAGCAGTACCAACTCTGCCCCAAGAACGAAAAAGAAAATATCTATAAAACAAAAGACTTTAACGTTTGTTTTTGTCTCCTTGATAAACAATAGAGCGCTGTAAAGGACCATTGACAAACATTCAAACCTTTCTTTCTTGTCTTTCTTGAGAATTTGTAATTTGTAGTACGAGTTTGTCCCCCGGGTGATATCAACTAATCCTAGAACCGCATTGTATACGACGCCTTTGAGTTCAAGCACATGTGAGCTATCTTCCAGTCCTAAAAATGATAAAAAAATAAACAAGAAAAATTACAGATACATAACTATAGGACCCATTTCATGAGTGAAAAGACTGGGACGACCACCTTCAAAATTCCCGCCAAAAGTGCAACAGCGTTCCAGTTCTATACAGTTCAGTGGGGCTCCCAAAGTTATTCACCTGAATCAGGGTCCACTACAGCTCCACCTTTTATAGACAATTTAACTTTCTTTTCCAAAACTTTTCCAGAACCTGTAAGAGTCAAACAAAAGTTAGGTTTGACTACGTGAGCAAAAGCAAATATGCGAGATTTCTTTTTGTATAGAATCAATCACTGTAAGCTGGTTGTCTTGTTTTTGTCATAATAATGGTTAAACAACTTGGACGAAGAATTCGACCGTTACCAGTTGAACCGGAAGCATTTTTTTTCCGCACAGGCCCGTCGGGGACGTCAGTCGCGGTCCTTCTTTTGTCGATAGTCTGAAAGGATGCAAACAAAGTGTCCAAAGTTCTTTCAATAATAAAGATACATAACGACGATAAACACCTTGCTTGTTCCCCAAGTAACTAAATTGTGCTTCGAAATAGCAGCATGAGCGTCCATTGTTTGAATTGTTTCTAAATAGTCCTCAGATACGATAGGAACGCTGCATTTTTCAGCATCTTGAATTTTCTTACTGTTTTTTGCCACTTCGTCTATTTTGAAAAAATGAACATGGCTGTAAAAACTAAGCTTGCAGAAAATCTGTGATAACGAGATCGTGTTATGTATTTGACTCACTTGGAGTACTTATGCAACAAGATAATTCATCAGAAATCTTGTCTTTAAAAATTCCTCCCAAATCCTCAATTCTACTTTTCATTACCGCCTGCAGGAAAAACACACCATAATCATTAAATTTTTTAATGACATATACAACACATCTCTTTAATGAATTTTATGTATTCCTCCCTTTTACCTTAGTCGTTTTTAGTTTTCCTACAATACTTAAAGTTAAACCAGACAATGGTTTTTCAAGAACAGCAACTGCCCTACAAAATGTAGATTATAAAAATACAAACTTCATTTTTTGGGCAACAGTAACTGTGGGTATTGATAAAGAAATTTGTCTTTTTCAGATATTGGATGTACATACCTAGCATCGGTTTCATCTTTCGCCTGTAAGTTCATAGATTTTGCTGGCTTTTCTTTTACTGTTGGAAATATTCTTTTGCATTTCTTTGGTTTAAATATTTTTCTATAAAAATATAAATCACAACTTTAAAAACCACTTGAGAAATACTGAGGGAGTTTGGGTTCCACTAAACAGCACTGGGTAACAGCACATGTTGGTTCTAACTGTGATATCATTGACCAAATTTTAAATGTTGTATAGAAATAATCAAAGTCTTACAAATAATCAATAGATTCTTTCAAATCAGCAGAAACTTTCCAAGTTTTTCTTTCTGGATCTTTTGTGACGTTTGTACATTTTGTCCATTCTGTTATGTTTCCAGTACAGTAGTAGCCATCATTCCTGATGTAGAAAACACAGAATAAAATATACATCTGATACTTCAGTAAAGCAATTTGCAAAACCCACTTGTAAGTGAAAAGACCATTGCCACATTCAGTACAATGTTTCAAAGCACCAAATGCCATTCCATCTGCACAACGGTCTAGAAGCTAACCAATAAGTATAATATCAATACCATATATAAAACAAAATGTATTTGATAACTTTGTTGAAACATTGTTGATGATATTATTAAAATTCTGAAAAACTTCTTGTCTTTCGTTTGATTAAAGAACGCAAAGAGTTGTGTACCAACCACACTTTCCCCACCATAATCAGACTGTCCATTCTCAGAAAGCATTTGTTTTAAATCACCCAAACTACATTCATTTTTTAAAGTATCTCTAATCTTCCAGATTCGTTTACTTTGGGCCTGAAAGTTGAAAAAAAAAATCATAAAACTTTTTTAAAATTACAGAATAAGCATAAAAATTAATATTACTTTTAGAGTCTCTTCCTCCTTAATTTCATCCTCAGATTTCTCTACTTTGTCTTCTTTCATTTTTTTGTTATCTTGTTTTGTCTGAGCACTTCCCTTTCGTTTCTTTCCAGCTTTCTTCAGCTTGGAAGTTCCCAGCTTCTGTTGCAACAACATTTGGTCTTCTTTCGTTAAGGTTGAAAATCCAGGAATCATTTCGGCTGTTATTTCATCTCCAATATCCAAATCTGACCTAGATGATGTTAATTTGAAATGTTTTTGACCACTACAAAGAGCTTTAGTTTGCTATTTTAATTGCCCGGTGATGATAGCCTGAAAATGACTTTTTGTACAACTATATCAACTGGTAATGTCTGGAACAAAAATTTGGGACAGTTTGAGAAACAATTGGCGATTTTGAAAAAATTTGTGAAAAAGCAACTTGGGGGGAATTTTCAAGTTTTTTTATATGTATGCATAGCGTACCTATTTTTTCAAGTGTTCCTTGTTTTTAACAAAATAAGTTTTACCTGTTTTCAACAAAACAATTAAGGTGATGCCAGTGCATCATCATAGAAACTCTTCCAAAAGCACTTGACTCCGGACTCGGTTCCATGTTCTTTCCAACTCGAAGGTCGCCCTTTATAAAAAAAGTTAAAAACAAATAGACTGATTCAATAAGACTAAAATTTACTTTAAGGTTTCTTTTAAAAGTAATACTGAATCAATCATAGATGGCTCTTAACCTTCTCAATTTTATCTTCACAAGCTTTGCAAGAGCTTCGGTTAGATTTGGCATACTCGACTCCTAATGAAGAATCCTGTGCTCGACCATCAACCTCACATGAGCCACCTGCCCGCAAGCTCTCGCCTGACAACCTGCCCTTGATTATTTTTTGGTCGTCCCATCTGAGAGAATCAAAACCACTGATTTCAGAAACATCAGTCAACTTGACTTTTTTTGTAAAGAAACAGGTATAATGAAACCAATTAGGAACCTGGAAAAACGAGAAAATATTGAAAAACAAGCGCTCAAACGTTTTCCACAGAAATTACAGGAATTGGAGCAAAAAAATTTTCTTCACTTTTGTAGAATATTTTATTTGTCCTAAGAACAATTCATCTCAATTTGTATAAACATTGAGGTTAGTACCTTGCCATCGAAATGTGCCGACTGAAAGAACAAGAAAAAAGATATAAAAATTGGTTGTACAACGCTGGGATTGCTAATACTGAAACTTGCGTTCCACGTGGAACTGAAACACGTGTTTAGGTACAATATACCAAAACGAGCAATAATGCAAGTGTTTTCAAAGCTGAAATTTTCTCAGCAAAGCTAACCTGAACCATTTTCGCAATGCGCAGTGAGTCCTTGCTGATTTTCTCTTTGCATGCTTTACAAGAAGAGCGATTTGACTTCGCATATTCCGCTTGAAAAGGCAAGTCATCCGCCATCTTGCGTTGACACTAGTTCACGCGTGTACCACACGCGGGTATTTAACCCACTGATATAACCATACAACAGTCTGGAATGAGTCCATAAGAAAGTGCCTATGATTTGTTGTGCCAAGATGACGACCAAAGGAGTACTTTCTTGTAACCACTTGTAACGCGTGTTTTCTGCGTGGGTTTATCACGAGGAGCGAGAGAGCTGAAAAATGATCAGTGTCTTTGGAATGATTATCTTTAATTTTTTCACATTTTTCCACCAAAATTTTCAGTAAAGCATGTGTAAAACGTTAACAATCAAATAAAAAAGATAAGGTTTCGGTAACTGCAGTCCATATTTTAATGTGTTTTCTTCAAAACACTCGCAGACACCAACTAAAACATGGCAAACGGTTTTTCCTCGAGTTTTATTTATATCTCATCCAGTAGTTTTGCTCAGTATTCAAGACAACGTTTTCTCAAAATTTTATAATTCCAGACTGATAGCAGCATAATTTCAATGAATAGGGGCCTGGATCACACTACTTCAAAAAATGGCGGTGTAGTTAGGCTTCCAGATTATTTACATTTCACTGGTATTTTTGTATTCATCGATCACTGGTATTCATCGCCATCGGTACACTCATAGCCTCGCCATGGGTTAGGCACATAGGTTACACATTCTCTATTCCGAGGCCTGGGCAGGAAGATGATGTTCAATTAAAACAAGCTCCTTGTTTTCATTCGCAAGTAGTCTCAAACAACGAAACTTAGAAATTGGCGATCAAATAATAGCCAGGGGCTGACTGCATCTATCTAACAATGAGTGGCAAGACGCTCCAGCGCTTGCTAATTTACTTTGCTGTGCCCAACGCCAGCTACTAGTATTCAACCATTAATTGCGAATACACAACATAAAATTATTAAAGTGAGAAGGAACAAAAAAAAATTTAAATAGTTTCTACATATATTCTTTGGACAACTGTAGCTTCATCTATAGTCATTTTCGTATGGATTAATTTAAAATACCATGTACAAAATATACTATGCAAACAAAATAGTTAAATTTCTCTGATTACTTCTTCATTAACTTAAGACAACGTTTTGTCTCAACAAACAAGCAAAACAACTTGCAAGACACACCTTGGAAAATAGATAAGTTTGGTTCAAATGATGTCGAGTGGAGGGAGATGGTCTAGAATTTTGTTCGAAGTTAATTGTTCGTTTTTTTTTCAGTTCATGCGCTCCTATGGTCAATGAACTTTCGTAGAAAGAGTAGAACGAAGCAAAGTTAGTGCAAGACTCTTTTGCAAACTAAAGCAAAAATAGGAAAGAAGCAAAGAAGTGATATAAAATGTTTTAAAATTACTTCATCCCAATTCACCTGTCAGTTTCTAAACGTTACAAAGAAATAAATTAAAGCTTTTCGTGAATCTGCAAGTAGTTTGGTCGTGGTCAAATTCTTACAGGACTTTTTCTAGCAATAACTTTGCCCGCGCATTCTGCTAGAGACCTGACCCAAAGCTAATGTTCTCCGTGGTACTTTCACATTCGTATTCCACAAGCGCATTGATCTTTATGTACAATGGTACGTGCAGTTTAGTGTCCGGTAGACGAGCGTGTTTCTATTGACACTGGCGACATTACGTGAGCACTTTGAATCACCTATTTTTAAATACTATTGTTCCAGTTTACGGAGAAAATTAAAAACGTTCCCCGCTAGAACAATAGTTACTAAGCATAGAGTTATTGGGAACGTGTACAATCAGTGTCAGCAGTAACTGACCGTTTCTTGTTGCCAAACGAGGTACAAACTTATGACAAAAGATATGTTAACGTCTGGAAGTTGTTTCCTTGTCACATGAAATCAATTTTTCATTGGGTTGCGCAGTCGGCCCAATAGGTCAGCGGATGGTTCTTGAAGGGTATCTCTTTGGACCTGTATTTCTAAGAAAAATCTAGGCCAGATTCCTACGACGAGTGAATGTCTACGACCTGTTGCGTCATCGCCTCAGGTGGGAGTATTGAGGGGGATACAGATTGATGCGTTGGCGTCAACAGCTGACCGTGAGCTCCAGGGTACTGGGCATGGGGATGACCTGCTGGCGACATAATCATTTGATGTCCTGGGATATACATCGCCTGCGAGTGTTGGCCAGCGGGTACTTGCCCTCGATATGCATGCGCTTGCATCTGTGCGTGCATGGTGTGAGGCACGGGTGAGCCCACGCCACTCAAATGACCAGGCATTGCACCCGGAGATGGTTCCCCGGTCGGTATATAGGCCCGAGGAGAGAAGTGTGGTTGTGATTGTCCTGAGGCAGGGTCTTGCATGTGATAGTTCGGATGCATCTGAGCGTGATGTTGATCAGGGTAGTAGCCCGGGGGTGTTGGATGTCCTGGACCTGCAGGAAAGCGGGGTGGGGAGGGGATCCCCTGACTTCCATTCTTACCCCCACGTCGTCGCGATTTGAACACCGTAACAACTGGCGATTTACCTGCGCGATTTGAAGCGTCGATCATCGGTTGCACGATTCGTCTACGTGCGTTGATAAACCTGAAAGGAAAAAAACATAAGTATCTGATTATGGAACAAACCAAATTCATTAACAACTCCAAGTGCGAATACTTTCTGGATATTAAAAGCTTTAGCTAGACGTCATCGTTCACTTTTTAACCAGCAGAATCTTTTTTGGCCAAATTCAATTGTTTGGTTTAATGTTTTACTATCAAATTCCTATTAAAAACTTCTCATGAAACTGCACAAATTCTTCTGCGGAGGAGGAAAGACGGTAAGGGCGAAGAGCGCATTCCACGACGAAACCAGACATCCGTCGTCACGCACGTTAAATTCTTGTGAACATTTTTTTCACGATCTATGCGGTGGCGCAGACAGCTCGGAAGCGCAAATTAAGTAGTTGATTAACATAAGATGCGGCTAGCACATTATGTAAACACTGAAAAACAATGCTAAATAGTTGAATTCAAGAATAATTCCAATTGAGCAAACGTCATCAGTAGAGTACATTTACTGAACAATGTCCGGAATTAAAAACAGCTTTTGCGTATTTTATGTAATATTTTTTACTTTAAAAAGTCAAACTGTGATTCTGTTAAAGATTATTTAAGAATGCCCTGATGAAGCCCTTGTCCACTCTAGCAAAAATTGGCGAAGTATTTCGCAATAGCTGCCTAAGAAAGCTATTACGGTTGCCTAAAGCAACTACAAACAAGCTGTTTTCCAAGCGCCATTTCTGATACAACAAAAAAAGACGACATCCGCAAAATTCTTCGCTAACGGCAAGGGCAATGCTGCAGTGGAAAGCGGGCTTTTTAATCTGCACTTTCGGGTCTCTTCTTCCCACTTATAAACTATACCCGTTTCTGGAACCCCCATCCTGTCAAACGATCGCCGTTAAAATCATGCACTTCAACGAAAATTGCTTTGATTTGCAACAAATCGCTCTGATAAAGAGCTTGAGCACTTGTGAGTAAAGACAACAGTTTTGATAGGAGCGTCTGTTCTACGTCTGTCAGCATTCAGCACTTTATTTATCGCTGTGCGCACACAAGAGATAGTGCACGCGACAGACATACGGCGCTGATAAGCACAGCGGCATCATGTCATACAACTTTAAACCAATTATACACAACAGCTCTTCCTCAACGACTAGCCACCTAGTACCTTTTCAACGCTTTGTTTTGGAACCGTTTACTTGTGGTCAACCGTTTGAACCATTTTGAACTACAAAAGATGTCGTTTCACACGATTTCAATTTTTTTTCGGATAATGTCACGAAGTTATTTCGCGCGTTGTGTTGCTTTGTGCGCAAGAGGATTGGAACAGAAAAATATAGCCTCGAGTCGAAAGGCCATTAAGCCGTAATTATTGTGTTACTGTTTTGAAATTTCTGCCGCTTTTTCGCTCACTTGAACTTAATTTGTTTAGAAATGAGACAAAAGGTCGCGAGTTCATATCGAACACTCAAGCCCAGAGGCCTTAATTACAAACGCTGCTGTTGCCAAGATCAAAATAGTACACTGATCGTACTGTTACTAAAATACAATTAGATTGACTTTGGTGCAAACTTCCAGCTTTCTGGAATATAGAAGTTAATTGTTGTATCTTTATCATCACTTTGGTGTAAATTAAATGCGTTTTTGTGCAAAGATAGTGGGAAGCTGTCCCTCGAGCTTTTCGACCTCCAGGAATCAGGATGGAGAAGGCAGGCGCATCTTTTATTTTTCCACCTCAAATTCAATGTGGAGCTCCATAACATTAGTAAAGGAACAAAATTTGGCTATAAAATGTTGTTAAGTGTAGAGAAAATATCCATGAGATGCGAAGTTTGCAAATTTTGTGTTTATAGTTTACGGGGTCGAAATTGATACCTTTCTTACATAAGATGAGTATCAATTTCGTCCGCGTGCAATGCAAAATTATTTGTCAATGGATAGAGACGATTAGGCGCCTGACAACTTCAAAAGAATAGGAATATAATTGTTATTTAAATAAAGGGCACTTGCGCCTAAGTCCATGGTTTTGGATTGATACAATTTTAAACATCCTCTGTCTGTAACTCCTTATTCTTAACCGAGGCGGAAGTAGAGCAAATATTTCTTTTCATAATCGTGAACTGAGAAACGAAAGTAAAACAACGTGCCTATTCCTACTTCGAATTCACGAAGGTATGTTTAGAACATACGCATATGTCAAGAACTTATTAATGTAAATCACCATTAATGGTAGCTAATGATACTTCAACGCACGCTCTTTTTCCGTTGAGAAGATGCTATGGCCTCGTGGCACAACACAGGGGACACACTTCAATTGCAATACTGCAATTTGAAAAACAAACTGAAACATGCACATTTTTCTTTGTTTGAAACCACGAGTATTGTCTCTGTGCACGCACGCCCTAATCTTTCATCAAAATTTTTAATAGAAAATATTTTTCTATTTTGCCCACCCAAGAAAGAGTCCCTGATGGTTAAGTTCGGGAACAATTTGTAACAGGCAAAACGCTCTGGAAACAAGATCAAAAGACACAAATAAACTTATAAGAGATTATCCATTATAGTGAAATATGACCACGAGTTGATCTTTTCGCCTTAGGGAAGTCTCACACGATATGGGATGCGTTTTTTGAGTTGCTTAAAATAGAAAACGACTTAACGATGCATACCAGTTGTTTACTTGCAATATCGTGAGCCCCGTCTCTTGAGCCAGGGTTCGTTTTTGTTCTTCTGACGGATACGGGTGCTGTAAAATAGAAAACAACAAAAATGAATAACTACACAATGCTTATTGTCCAGAAACAACAATACAAAGCGATTAAAGGCACATTGCATGAAAAGTGATCAGTAAGAAAATTCTCCCAACATCGCACCAGGTGGAAGTCCCAATCACCAACCAATCAGTGATCAGCTTTTAAGAAAGATATTTCGTTTGAAATGGGAACAGTTTTAATGCGGGACAGCTTTTGTTCAATGGTTTTAAAAATTATATTAATTGTTTGGAGAGAACCACTGCTAAAATGTCGTTATTAAACATATTATATTGTTACTAGAACGAATTTAAGTAAATTTGACTTCGTTACTCATTATTAATTAATGAAAAAATGATCATATCATCCTGTTTTTCTTTACTCAGAAACATAAGCATTTGTACAAGTTTTAATTAAACCTTGCCTCGGTTGAATATATCTGAGCGATAGGCAAATTTGCTTTAGACATGACGTGCAAAAATACAAAATCACTTGTAGCAAACGTTTATCGCAGCAAGAAGTCAGCGATATAATCAAACATAGCCTTTGTTTGGCAAAACACTGCCTAAATTACAATGAAATGGTTGCAAACTTGAAAAAAATGACAAAAAAGGTGAATTTATAACAACGCTGTAATTTGCTGGTCGTGTAATTACGGTCTCAATGTCACAATTATCGTTTCAAATTAAGATTCGAAGATAAATTGAATTACATGACCGATAAAACCACAAATAGTGCCCCACTCTAAAATCATACTAAAACTATAAAACTGACTAAGCACTTTAAGATTATAAGCCTGTTAAAATATGTAAGCATTGCTTTTTGCTTCGGCTGTGCAATAAAAGGAAATAACATTGGACGTTTTGAAGATACTATAGCATTAATTTTTTCGATAAAATTTTCTTCTTTGCTAAATTCCATGTTTTTCTAAAAATAGTGGCTGAAAGGATGTTTTGAATAATGCATTTGACAGACCAGCCAACATTTATCACTGATAAACGTTTTTGTATGTTGAAAGTATGAACTATACGTAACACGCCAACGTAATCAATCAAATTTTTCATTGAAATTTGTGATAAAATTTGAGCAAAATGGTATCAAATGTTATAAGACTAACAATCTTTAAGTTTAAATGAAACTTCAAGAACACGGATACCAAAACCGAGTGTTAAAATATAGAAAAAGCAGCTGTATTTAAAATAAATGATCGCAAGACTGACAGCCACGTCACAACACACTACTCCTAAGGCCATTTTTTGTGAAAACTATTCACAGAAAAGACAAAAGCAAACAAAATATAAACGACATAGACATGAGAAAGTCTTGTCAGCTGAAAAGCCACACGAGGGAAGATTCAACCAGTTCAAAAGGCCAGTATGCGCCTGTAACATTTCTCGTGTAGTTCTGTCAGACTTTTGAATGATATATTCATGTCCATGTTGACAGTTTTAAAAGGGACAAGTGCCTTGTCAGATATACACGTTTACGTTGTCCGATGCTTACGGGTCCACAACGCACATGGTGGTTTGAAAAATTTTGCATTAGTTTTGTCCGAGGTTTATTCTAGTTATGGAGTAGATTTCAATGAGGCCTCACGTGACAAAGAAACGCAGTAAAACTTATAAGTTTACGCCTATAATTTGTAAGAACAAATAAACAAACTGTTCTTCCAACTTGTGTACTGGCTGAGTTGTTCTTGAAAAGTTTTAACATTTTTTTACTTTGTCATGATAACCGCAAGTTGACGAATATAACAATCGTTCAATAATGCTCACAAAAATACTAACCCTCCACAGCACATCAAAATAATGAAGTACAGCTAAAAGTTTACTTACAGTTAAATGCTGAAAGAGCCAAGCTTTCATAATGTTCGTTGCTGCTTTGGGGAAAATGCCACGTTTTTTCTGTTTCTTCTTGTTTTTATCATCGTCGTCGTCATCGTCAAAAACGCTATCATCTGCTCCTAACGATGCACGTAAACTGGCGTCCAATCCTGCGTTAAAAATATTGCCACGATTAGGCTACTTAGCAAAACCAAAGTACTACAACAATAAATTGGGCTTTAAAACCCTACAGGGCTTTTTATACTTTATTCAACAAAATGCTAAGCATGAGAGGCTAAGCTAGTCATTTTCTGTTCACAAATTCTACCCAACTAATTTCAACTATGCAAATTTGTTCAAGTATATTGAATCTTGAAATTATTAACAGATTTTTGGGTTGGCCTTTTCAACAGCAGGTTTTAAATCAATTTAGCATGGGAATCATTAGAAGAAAACATTTTGACCTTCGCGTTCTTAATATGGCAGTTATCACAAGACATCTGGTGCTCATTAACATAATCGACCTCTTAACCACGAAACATTTAAACTATTCACTTAGACAAAATAATAATAAATTCCTTTTATCTCAGCAAGAAGACACATTAACAAAAAAAATTTCATGAAACGAAGCAATAAAACAATTTTACTCTGCCTAGCATCTTTTCCGCATGTTTCGTGCAATCGAAAAGCATCACAAACATTTAGAACGTCCAATTACTTACTAGAACTTCGAATTACTGTTTAGAACTTAGATTTTCTGTTTAGAATTTAGAACTCTTGTTTAGAATTTAGAATTACAAAATAGAACTCATGTAAGAACAGTGGCTACGAATTATTGCTTAGAACCAATTAATGTCTAATGGACTTCTACATTTCGAAAGTATGCACAACGTAACAATAAAGTTACCTGAAGCAAAGTCTAAATTTTAACCTCATACAATAAAAAGTTATAATTATAGACAAAACATCCGCGGTAATGGACATAATCAAGTATGATTCTTTTTAAATTTCCTCTTTAATTTTAAACAGGCAAACATAGTTGGGCGCCTTTTTTCACTCGACAATTAATTACAGGATGCTCATAATGAAATCCAATTAGACCCCGAACTTTTTGTTCGCACATATATGGTAATAATGGCGACGGAAAACCTTGCGCGCGAAGCACGAAATAAACACAATAGCACGAACGAAAGGCGCTCTAGCACGAAAAAGAACATACCACACGAAAACAAACACCAGAGCTTCAGTGCCAAACACAAAGTGTGCATGAATAAAGCGTAAACAGAACCTTTAGCAAATACACGTTATTTTTCTTAGGTAAAAATTGAAATCAATGCAGCAGCTGGGTAAATAAACACGAAGTTTTGAAAGCGCAAATTGCTTTTCATGTTTGCAAGCGTGCTTTAATGAAAAGAATAATCGATGTCTATCGCAATCGAATTATCGAGAGCACTTTTTAACTTATTGTGTGTCGAATGTTTTGACAAAAAAAAGCGAATAAATTCCATGCCAAAAAATCCGCATAAATCAACACTGACCAGTGTAGGTGAAGCAACACTGGATTAATAAGAGATGAGTTTTACTGGATCTCTAGGAAGAACAGTTTACAACGGGTAGAACTATCCAGTATAAAAATAGTAGAGGATGTTACTCATTACTTTTTAATCCCACCTACCCTCGGGAGAAGAAGTGTCCGCTCCAAGTGAAGACTGTGACGTCATAGAAGCTCTAGCATCTGGGTGACTGAGATCCAAGCCACTGTCATGTGACCACGTAGGTGGTGTCTCACTTGTGCTCTAGTGAGGAAGGGAATATAAATGCTTGTAAATCTAGTAAGATGGTTTTGGTATGATCCTTTGTTTTAATAAAAACTTATTGTTGCGCAGTTAAGCCTGGTTTTAATGCGCATTCAGAGGCAAGATGATCCCTGAAGAGTATGACTTTCAATTTAAGCAACATTTTTTCATCCACGACCACGGACAATGAAGACTACGGCTTCAGTTAGACAACAGTCACAGTATTGTTAGAATTAGGATTGTCGGTGATGTTTCGAACTTTTTTCGTGTTCGCTCAAGTTATCATAGGATTACGTCATTGCAATTTGAAAGATGAAACGAGGCCCGAACAACAATTTAAGGGCGAATATCGTAATATATGCATGCGAGGAGCGGAGTCAAAATCGATTTTACAATCACGTAATTGTTGCTAATTGCTGACAAATAGCATGAAGGCCGCACTCACACAATAAAACGCTTTAAAAATAGACAGTTGTGTCAGCGCCTTAACTCTTTTCAAAACTATACGTGTGGCTTCCGTCGACCGAAAACCGATTAGCATAAATCCATGACTTAAAACAACAGAAAATGAGACCGTGACCAAAGCAATATAAAGAACTCTTTCGATTGCAAAATATGTTTTTAATTTGCCAAATGAGTTCCGGTGTAAAGTAACAGTGTTCGCATGCTCCTGTGAACGGCATGCAGTACTTGCAACCCTTCGAAGCCAAATCATTTTTTATCTATATCTAATTTCCCTTATCGCGGTTTCCCTGTTCAAAAACCGCTTCACTCTGCAAGGCTTCCATAAAGCGTCTAAATAATCGAAACCCAATTTTGGTGAAAAGAAAACATTGAAATAAAATTAAATTTTTCAATACGAAGTATCTTAGAGCTCCATGAAACAGCGAGATATCTTTGTAAAATGTTAGCACATGCTGAGCAAATCAACTAAATTATAATATATGTCAATTTAGGGTCTGGAGTGTTGTAAATTTTATGGAAATTGTTGTTAATTCGATAGAGCGATCAAGCTTTCGATGCCAAGGCGGCGGAACTATTAAACGTTCGACGTCAAATTCTATAGAACAATCAAACCGTCCATGTAAATTCCATGGAACAATGAAACATTCGATCTGAATTCCATGGAACTATCAAACATTCCATGTCAATTTCACAATGTAGCAATGAATCCATTTAAACGTGCATGTCAATTTCAAAATCAAGGCAAGCTTGTAGCTCATATCTGTCCATAACTTGTCTTTCTAAGTGTAATTACACACATCATAACATCAACAAGATGCTTTGCAGTAATACCTGATTATGGTCATGAGAATTTCCTCGAGTTTCACCGCTGTCATCAGAACCTATGCTATCAGTACGCGATTTTCCTTCGCCATCACGTTCCTCCATAACTAAATCTATGGGCATTTTCCCTTTTAAGCAGGATATGTAGCGTTTGCAAAAGTTATCGCACAGTTCATGAACCTACAGGGGAGGCAAACACAAGAAAAAACATTGAATTACAAAATTACACGGGGAAACGATAACAATTTCAATATAGAAATTTGTAACAGGAAGCCTTTTGTCAAAATTACAATGACAATGAACTCAGAAATGACAAATACAGCAAAAGCTACGCTCGTATAACAACGAATATTGTCGTTTACATATTTAGACGTATGTAAATTCAGATGTACGGAACACAAGAAAAAACAAATAACGTTGGCTTATTTCTTCATGACCAAATATCAACGGTGTAACTAGAACGCCCTGTTATGCTCTAATCATTTCATGCCGTACATCATATAACAATAACAAACAGATCTTATGTGAGATATACTTTATAAGCGCCCCTACCTTTTCCAATTCTAATAAGTGGAAACGGAGTACTTGAATTGCTTGAACCATCTGGAAAAGGAACGATTGAATGAGCAATGCTAATAAAAAGGATGAAACAAACTATAGCGCAAAGTTTGGCGAGTGTTTTAGCGAAACACATTAAACAAATTAATACAAAGAATGGCGCAAAGACTTAACAAGACATAAGAGGCCTGTCCTATCCATCGCTTTGTGTCATTTAAATTCAATAAGCTTTAATTTCGATTAATTTTTTACTAATATACTTTCGCCAGC
>JAODVQ020354947.1:0-11612 GCA_025400075.2 Phenganax stokvisi | reverse complement strand
ACCGCGAGGACGAAGAAAACGTGTACTTTACACAAGAAGGAGAACTGAGGTGGATCGCTGACAGGATGGATGTGAAAAAAACAGTAACAGATATTTAGGCTTAGCTCACTGACAGATGAGTGTCAAAAACAGTGACATTATCTAGCTATTATTTTAGAGTTAGATAGCTTGTACAAAACTTTATAGCTATTTGTTGATGATTGTACGAAAGTACGCGTTTTGGGGCAGTGGTGGAGTAAGTAATTAACCCTCGGCGCGCATGCGCGAGGGTTAAGGTACTCGTTCTGTATCTATGTATGTCTGTCCGTTATCGCACATCTTACCCTCAAAGCATAATTCGTGCTGAAATTGCAGCTACATTATCATGGTGCGATAAACGTCAGAAATTTTTGGGGTTTTTCCTGAAAACACTTCGTTGCAGAAGTATAGCTAGCGATTTTCATTCCCAACTTGGTAGCTATCGACGGCCATATTGAGCGATCGAGACATTCGTGTGTAAACAGTCCGTGTATGCATAGCCTGCACGTGCTGGTGTCCGGTGGCCAAGCGGTAACGAGCTATATTCAACCTGAGTTCGATTCCTGCGGTAGACGTTTTTGTCTCTTTTAGTTTTAGTTTACTTGACACGTCCACTCCTCGCAAGCTCCGCAGATTCAATATAGCTGATACGCAATTTTTTGTCTCATTTCACCAAAGCCAAATGGAGCAGTCCAATTTAGCCTATGTACAAAGATGATCGATTCTGTTTTCTTGATATCCTGCACTGTTGTTGTGAGGTTGTAGACCTAGCTAGCTAGTAGCTATCTAGCTAGTAGTATTAGCTACATACACTAATTTAAATGTGTTATCTGCGCTGAGGGTTTGCTTTTCATTGCAAGAGTTTAAATAATATTAGCTTGTCCAAGTCTTTTAGCTTCAATGCTGTTAAACATGTGCTTTGGCAACACGAATTCACCTGAAGAATATTGGAGGTGCTTGAGCACCTCCAGCCTCCTTCACCCTTCTACGCCTATGTATCTCTGTCAGTGATAATAAGAAATAGTTTATGGACAGAACCATCATAGACTGAGCCAGAATTTTCTATCCCTTGTGCAATAGTGCATGTCAAGAGTTTTTTTTAACATTATATACAAGTAAATAAAACATTTTTGAATTTAAACAAGTGAATATAGGGATGTATAAAAACCAAGGATACAAGGTATAGGGATGACTTTGTGTGTGTACACAAGATAGGGATTGAATGTTCAACTTATATCATCACCTGATCCATGCATGAGTGTCATGTTATTCCCTACATACTCAATGATGTCATTGTGGTCTCCCTATTATTGCCACCAGCCTAGCTGGGTTATGTTTACATCAAATTCTTTGTTGCCTGATGATGCATACACACCATCCACACTTTCTGATGACTATATAGTTAGCTGTTAAGAGTTTTGAAATAGTCACTAAAAATATTATTTCTACTAGGAGAATGTAGAACATTGTTGGCTCGCGAGAAGGCGTTGGAATGCAAATCTTATTGCGAGCGTAGCGGGCCATACTTTTTGGTACAACGCGCACAATTTTTCTATGTACGGTACGTGCGACCTACCATATAGCGCATGCTCTACGTAAATCATGAATATAATTAGTACTGTAAAAACTTTGCATTCCAACGCCTTTTCGCGCGAGCCATCAATGTTCTACATTCTCCTAGGAAGCCGGCATGACGGTGGGTGATAACACAAACACATCTCTGCATTCAACTCAGGATAACCATAGTCTCCGTTGTTTGCATTTCAAGTGGAGAAATGCTACCGCTCTATGCAGTGTTTGATTAGGACCACATGACAATCATCGCATGTGTGGAAAGTTTCAGTTTCATACCACTTTTGGTTTTTCAGTTATGCGAGTTCAACAGAAGAACAACGACAACAAGAATTCAAATTTTGGTTTTCTTTAATAACATTGTAGGAGTACACCCCCATTATCAGACCCCATGAACGTGCTCATGTGGTCAGATTTTTTCGATGTAACATGAAAGTGAAACTGAAATTTCACAAGTGTATTGCTATGATGGGAGAATGATGGGAGATGACCTGTGTCATCCCTATATACAAAGACCAATAGGTATTAGTGTTCTTTGCTGGGCAACCCAAGGTAAAAATGTAAGAAATAGGTGGTAGCTACTGCCCCTTTTATTTTTGGACAACATTTCAAGGGACCCTAGTCTAGCTTACGTAGCTATAATAGCAATATACTTCCCTGATGACTTGTGTGTAAATTAGTACTCTCAGCATCAGCAGTTATATTTATAGCTTAGTGGCGTATGCAGGCATTATAATTTTGGTGGCTTCATTATGGCCAGCCAGAGGAGGAAGAACTTAATAATGTTTATTGCAGGCAGGGTGGTCTAGACTCTAAAGTCATCTCCATTCCTGTTTGCTACTCCAAACTCCTTTTCCCACGCTTTTTCCCTTCCCTCTTCCTCCATGCCCCTCCCCCCACACATGCGTAGTTAAGTATACTACATTTTAATTAACGGTATATAATTACATTCCAGCCGCCACATTCGCTAGGTCCTTCTCCCATGAATATATTTGTCTCAATGTTTCGAAGTTCTTGTCCTCAAATTCAGCCACGACTGCTATAAATTATTTTAAAACAGATTTTTAATTAAAAAGTCTTATTCTGATTTGCCAGCTTCACCCTATATATTTCACAAAAATGTTGTTTATGGGGTGTTTTCTTGTCAATTTTAACAGTCATTGTGTTTAATTCTACTTCAAAACATGCAGCTAATCCATGTCATAATAGTACCTTTTCTTGACAATATACCAGCATTTGCAACTATTGACTCGAGAGTCACAAATTTATGAAATCTATAATCTACCTTGCCTTTAAACTGAGCTTCAAGAAAATTGTGTAAGTAGTCTTTTATTGCTCAGGGTTCTAAACTATACCTTTTTGACCTAATTTGTCAATGTTTAAATATCTATCCATGGAGACCATGATAGTTATGCACTTTGCCTTCCCTCTTTCTTCCTCATTTCAACCCTTTTACCCCCAACCCGAAGACAGAGAAGATTGCTCCAACCTTTCATACAGAACAAGTACAATATATATAATCAGTACACTGTGGGTTTTAATGTTTCAGATAAGCAAATGTACACATGGGCAATAAAATCTAGCTACATAAGCACACAGAGATGACTACCACCAGTAGCAATAGGTAATAAAAGTGTCCAAATGTCTATATAAAGTTAAGAATAATAATGCTATTTTTTCATGGACAAGAGTAGTTCCTTAATTTCATCAACATATCGTCTGTTATTAATTGTTAGAAATTATAACAATAGCAATACTGATAAACAGTCTTACCTTGTATCAACAACTGCTCGTTCGAGACCAATCAGTTTATCATCAATTCCATGTTTCACTTCGTTAAACTCCTGTCTGAAATGTTTAGAGGCTATAAAAATATTTTACCTCAAAGTTACATTGCATACTTGATGTGTGTGTGGAGTGTGCTGACTTCAGCCATTATTTCTTCAACACTAAGGTTACTCTTACCTTTTGAGTGTAATAGTATTATCTCTTGCACTGAACAGGTAATGTGAGGGATGTACCTGTGTTGTCATCCAATTGTTTTCTTAGTTGTAATCCAAGGTTCCTATTCTGACTCTGCAACTCTTCTAGTTGTTTTGAAATATCTGGCTTATCATTCTCCCTCTCTCCTACAATTTAATGTGATATAGCTACGCATGAGGACTAAAGTACTAACTAAAAACGAACCAATAAATCTTTTCAGCCTCTCTACATTCTCATATTCAATGGTGTTACTCACCAGAGATGTTCTTATCTTCCGAACAATCTATAATGAACAAATATATATACGTGTAGTTATTGATATACATAAAATGGATCATAAACTAACCTTGACAGCACGCCCAGCAGTTGCATGCCTTTCCATTTTGAGAATAATATCAGTTCTGGTGAGAATGACATTGATCTGAGCTCTCTCTGTCTCCTCCTCATAGCTCTTACTGAACTGAGCTATGAGAATGTTCAACATCACCACCACAACAATGAATAGGAACAACCAGTAGATTAGAGCACCTAGCCAACTAAAAATAAAATTGACAGGGGGAATACATGTAATAACAGGTACAAAGATAACATACTTGAACCCTCCTGGTCCATAATATGTAAGAACACTTCCTTCAGCTAAAATACGGAATCCAGTTCCCCACAGACGATAGATTTCACTGAAACAACCAAAGCAAGTGTTTCACATAATTAACTTTCGGCGTGCATGCGCATGCCAAGGGTTTGCACTTTAGTACGTTTCATTTTTTCCTGTTCTTACCTTGCTTCATTATTGTTTTCAGTGTCCATATTGTCATCATTGTAGTACCCAATGAGGGACAGATAGAGAGCTCCACCAAGTGAGAAGATGATTACAATGAAGACAACCAGAAACTGGGGCACATCTCTTTTGATCAGTAGAATCAGAATAGCCACATATTCACCAACAGATCTTTATGAATGAGAAATTAAATCTCATATAAAGATTTTGTAATCATAGGCTTACTTAAACATGATGGCGTATTTGAAGGTCCTTAGGCCATGAAGCATGAATGCAAGAGCAGCAAACATCCATTGGATGTCTGACTTAGCAATATGTAATGGGACGATGAGTAATATAAATAAAATGGACAGGTTATCCAGTATGTTCTGCCAGTTGAGGAAATATTTGAACACAACATCTCTTATCCTATATAGCAGTTATGAGAAAAGGACGCTGCATAGAGGACATTATATAAAATAATATCAAGACTGGCATCTTCTTGCCTCTCTGTGAATGTTAGCTATCTATATCCTTTAAACATGCTTGAAATAACATATATACACACATACGACCAGGAAGTATATAATAATGTGCTCATTGATTTAATAAGCAAAACATGTGACACAATACTTACACAGGCTTTGTCTCCATTTCACTTCAACTATGTGCCATCTCTTTATTTGAGCATACAATGGTCAACACACATTATTGCACATGCTCTCTCATGCACTGGTATGTTTTAATTAAGGAGTGATCATAGCTTACAATCCTATGTATGGGTTTGTGTTTGATTTATTGGGCTCAGGACCATCATTCTCTTTATCATCGCCATCTAAAGCATCATTAGACTGGTCATCATCCTCTTCCTTCTTGTCATAATTATCATCTTCCTTAGCCTCGTTCTTAGGGGTCCTATTTTTCTTATCTCTTTCGGTGTTGTTCCCATACAATGCCTCTTCTTGCACAGCAGATCGAACAAAAACTGAAGGAAAGTGATCCTTTAAGCTTCTTTGCCTGTAGAGTTACATAAGTCATTCATCTATATAATGCACAAGTATAAATAATTCATTGAACTAAATAAAGGTACGGTGTATATAAAAAGCATGCAAAAAGCACTTTACATGCATGAAGAGTAAACTTACATCACTTGAAAAAATTCATAACATTCCAAGAGAGAGTCTCTAATGACAACAAGAAATGAAAAAATCTCACAGAAGAGGCAAAACTGATCATGGGAATTGCTATATTGACTGGGATTACTACTTCTAGCTGCCAGCACAAATATTGTCAGAAATGACATGAACATGAGATGAATAGCAAGAAGTGATCTGTATAAGGATATACATCATAATAAAGCTTCTCTTATGTAGCCGATATAATCATACCCATAAAAAAGTCCATAATCAATCCATATAAGGCTTGTGAGAGTTACAAAACATTCATGTGTCTTTAAACCCTTTAGATAATTAACAAAAGTAGATATGTCAGAAAAGTTAAACTATTTCAAACCTCGTATTCACAATCAGCTATTTTATGGTATAGTGATTCGCCAACTTTCTTTCTTGCAGCCTCTGCATCTTGGTTAAATTTGTTACCTCCATTGCCACCAAATAGTGATGGTACTGATCCCTTGTCATCCTGAATGAGGAGAGTTAGGTCCAAACTCTGACCATTTACTGTTGTATCTAACACACTCTCCATAAACTCAACTCTCTGTGGATATAGCTAAGTTACAACTTCATACTTGGTATCTGTGTGATGTGAAAATACTAAAAGTTATTATACCTCTTGGATTTCATCCTTGTCAAGCCTAATGACAACCTCAACAAATTCATCCTTATCATGCACAGTCTGCATATCCCACCTTCCTCCTCTTCCAGTGTTTATCTCCTTCATTACTTTATGAAGATTGATTTCAGGGTCTAAAACATCACTTTTCGCAATACACAACCTTTTGACGTCCCTACGAAATAATTATTATTGTTATGAGTGATAACGTGTTAAGTATTATCAGAATATAAAACTGACCTTAATGCTTACATTACAAGATCATTGCTAGTATACCTTCTATACTTCTTATGATTATACTATGGTAGAACTATATACTACATACTCTGGTTCCATAGCTTTGATCAGAATACTTGCTGTAGTGAAATGTGTTGCTTGGATTGCAACTGTCACTGGTCTGATAGACTGCTCATTTTTGCCATTAAACATGATTGGAGGGTTCCCCTGCTCGTTTAGTAGACGTGAAAAACCATGAGCCAGGACTTCTTTAACTACTGATGTATAACCATAGGTAGCAAGTATGTGAAGGGCATTGTTGTCATAGACTCTGCAGTTACGTGCATAAATATCTGGAGTTAGCAGTTCCAGAGCTTTTAAACAGGTTTTCTCATCTTTCTTCTACAATGTAGGGTATACAATAATTATAATACTATAGTTATAATTGGCAAAGCTTTTGCACATGAATCAAAATAAAATCTAGGTTTCACCCATTCTGATGTGTGTGCCTATATTGGGATGTTAACAGGCACATGCCTATTTAAGTCCACTGGCGACAGTGTAACTTCCCACTCTCACCATAAATATTTCCACAATAGGATGAGTGCAAGGGTTGGGAGAAATTCGAAGGAGCTCAACACAACTCTGAAGAAGACCTTCTGCAGAGAAACTGTATATCATGCTCTCAACTATCTCTTCAGTGAGTAGATTCTGTTCTGCCATAGCCCTCACAACCGCCGCAAGCTGTTGACAGGAAACAGCTTTTAATTAATGTACACAAAATGCTGAGATGGGCACAACCTCTCTAAACAGTGTGTTCTTTAGCAATACAACCCACTGTCTAATAGTGCGATATACAGAGACAACCTACTCGCATTGGATAAAAATGTTAGCTCCTATGTTTAGAGTTTATATTGTGTAACTTTGTTACAGACATTATTGGTAAGACCCTTCTCTCTATATGTACTATTTTACATCCATAACAAATTTCTTACTCTCTGATCTGATATTTTCTGGTTTACAAGTGAGACCAAGATTTCCTCAACCTGAAAATCATCTCCTTCATAATATATGACATTGTGCCGACATAACTTGACAGCAAGTTGTGTTGTAGGACATGTTACCACTAAACATTTCTTATCCTTAGTCCCCTCCAGATCATCCAATTGAAATGTTGCATTACTCACTATAATTTCCAGGATCTTCTCAAACTGTATATATATATATAATATTTATGTGCTAAAACTCATGTGTTGCAAAATAATGAAAGTGAAATAGTATGAAAGTAGATTAGTCACCTCTTTGTAGTCGAGTCGATCCTTTAAATTGCAAGAGTGGTTTTCCTCTCTTCCAAAGTATTTTTGAGCCCCCATAATCTCACAAGTCTTGCCCCCATCTGCGCCTGTATCTTTTTATCATTTACATTCATGACAGACAGCTCATGGAACAATTCAACCCAAGGAAAATTCTTCAACACCCTCCACCTGTATATTATTATAGCCAAAGTTATTACCTTGGTGGTTCCATTTCATAGTTAAACTAGATCATTGGGCTGATACCCTATTTTTCGGTATAATCAAGGAAATTCCGGGATGGTTGGTAGGTATGCTATAATTGAAAGTATATAAACCCTGACATGTGTTAGCCTCGCGAGCAACATATACACTATGCTGATGTTTACATGGCAATTTAGATCAATGTATAATTCCCAAAAAACATTCCCAACTGACGTAAACATCAAACTATCTGGTAATATTAGTCTATAGTAGCTATGTACCATTAGTACAGCTAGGATCCCTTTATACTTACACAATAGGCTAACATTAGGAGCCAGTTACTTTGCTTCCCACTGTCACTGAAGAAAGTAATTTCCTGAGTGAGGAAATCAGTGAACTATTTTTGGCAAAGTAGAGTATCTGGTTTTGGTGGTTTGACAACATTTTTTGGCCAGACTTTCTTGTCTAAAGATAATTTCACTGCTTCTCCTAGCACATGATGAAATTCCTAAGAAAGACTGTGGTCAGTGATTTTGCATGTTAGTAACTCACCTCTGATGATAACTCCGCAGTGACCAGAGCAATTCCATGCTTCTTAGTCTTATTCAAGAGCATAGTCAGCATAAACACTGATACTAGCTCAAATTCTCCCCAATCACATATGATAGCAGCCTTTAGTGCTGGTATAAACACAGCAATTATTGACTCTTCAGAGTCAAGCTGCTTTGAAAAAAGGTGAGCAAGTTGACCTGCTTCTTCCTCACTCTGATAAACATTAAAAAGATAAACCCTTATATACCAATAGCTATGTTATAACCTATGGCCAACGATGGCTGTATTAAAGGCTAAACATAGTTTGTATATAATTATCACTGCAGACAACTTACCAAGTGTCCATCATATTCAGCAAGATTTGCAAGACTACTCTTTATCTTCGCACTATGTGCTGCTCCTTCTAACACCAAGACATGGGCCACTTCAGGAGAAACCAGCTCAGCTATAGCATCATAGTATTTCTGTAGCTGTTAGAGGGGGAAAATTGTATATATTTAGGGGGAAATATCCTTACTTTAGGATGATACTTCAATGTTTTACATTAAATCAAGCCTAGTGTGTACCTGACTTTTATTGCTTTGTAGCACTAATTAGCTATATAACATAATTGTTATTGACTGCTCTCTAAATTAAAATGGATTGCTTTGAGCAGTTATGCACAGATTGAACATGCTATTAATAATACACACCAAATTACCCTACCTTTTCGTCGTCTGGATCAGCCACATCAGGTTGATCCATAGCTTTTTCTCCTCAGGTAGATGATTCTCTTGTTGCTACTGTGATCAAGATTCCCCCACCCTTCTTAGCAGAATTAATCAAGTATTAGAATGGTCTGGATATATAAAGTTCTGATTCCAAAATAGAGCAAGCTGTTGAATTAACACTTCCTAGGATTATTAATAACATTCAAAGGCTTTGAAGCATGCTTAATTTTGGCGTACATGGTCATATTAGCAATAATTAACAGTGTTTTACAGCGTATTTCTCATTGATGCTTACCCTTTGAATCACTTCTTTGGTAGTGTTCAGTTCAGCATCTACTGCCTGCACTACCACAACATTAGCTTTGCACACCCTTGTCCATTTATTAAGCAGTTCTGTTTTCTCTTGTAGTTTTAATAGCATGCCTATAAAGTGCATCTAGTTGCATTTCAAATAAGCCTCGGAGTGTTAGATGTGTGTGTATTGCACACATTTTGCTTTTGAGGGTTACGCAACACTGTTTTGCTAGGGAAGCTTGCCCATTTTTAACCTGTGTATTTGTTTACCTGAAAAGATGAAAGTGTGGCCTTTGTGGCTTTGGTTTATCAGCCAAGACTTGAGGTGGTACATATGTTCCTCTTTGATAACACATTATAAAAGAGATAAAGAAACTTACGCGTGTAAATAAGCACATATTATGAGGATACTCTGCAATCATTTCAAAATGTAACTAATATTATAGAAACCATTAAGAGTAAAGCTGAACAAACTAGCTAGCTTTGTATCTGGTGAGAGAAATGTCTACCCTTCAACACACTTCTAACTCTCTGTGACACTGTTAGTTCAGTCTCTGATCTGGTGAGAAAATCTAACTGACTCCCAATGGCACGTTCTTGCTTTTCATAACCAGGCAACTCTTCTGGTCGAGACCGTGACAATATTGAGGTCATGATCGCTTAAGAGTTCACACTTGGAAAAGATAGATGTGTGCTTTTATCTGTCAAGCCTTGAGGTGGTATGGACCTGTTTCCTTTTAATAACAACCAGCTAAAAAATTACACAGTTAAATAAACACACATAATAACACTCTGCAATCACTTCAAAATCTTAGATACCATTAAGAGTAAAGCTGAACAAACCAGATAGTTTGGTCTCTGATCTAGTCCCCCTCCTCTTGGTTCTTATCTTAATCTCAAAACACTTCTACCATTATGTGACACTGTTATCAGTCTATAGTCTGGTGAGTGAATCTTGATCATGCTTATCGTTCTCCTGATAACAAGTTTTTAATTTTTCATGACAAAGCTCCTCTCTGATTAAGACTGTGACAGTCGTGATCTCTTAGAGTTCTATATAACCTGCATGTGTCCTTATCTTCTCAGGAGCTTTGGTTTATCTGCCAAGCCTTAAGGTACCTGTTCCCTTTAGATATCACATTATAAAACCAGTATGACAACCTTGCACGTGTCAATAGGCACACATAAGGACACCCTCCAATCACATCAAATACAGGCCTGTATATATTAAGAGTACAGCTTTCCAAACCAGCTTGTTCAGTCTCTGATTCGGTAAGAAAATTTTCATCTTTCTCCCCTGCTATGAGTTCTCTGTGACAAGCCACTCCATCTGATTGAGACTGTTATCACAATATAGGGTTCATGACCTATGAGAAATCCATTTATTTAAACTATGTAGCTATTGTTGTCTGGAGATGGAAGTGCAGCTCTTAAGGCTGTGGCTAGGGTATGGTACATTATGCTTTTTATTTTGCTTATAATGCTATGCAGCACTTCTCAAAATTTCTTCCTACTATTCTCACATACAAGCCTATTATTCTCAAAAGCGCTCCTATTATGCTTGTCATAATATAAGCCGAAAATTGAGACTAATTCCTATTCTAAGATGATCTAGATGTACTTAGTTAAACTTTTTCCATTATTGAACAATGTTGCATATGCCCATTTTAATAAGTTCAAATAATTGTTTTAAGAATTATTCAACTAAAATGCTAGCATTATTTCCATGTCTATAATAATGCCTATTATTCAAAAATTATGCCAGCATAATGTACCAATCCCTAGCTGTGGCCGATCTGCCATACCTTTTCTAATGATAGATCAGATTTTGACATAGGCCCACCACCTGTTAGAAACCACTCTACTCAAGTTTTTGTTATTGACTACTATCTTCGTTGTTGCTATTATTTCCTTTTAGGAGTTTTCATCACCAATTGCTCCTATTAGAGCATCGGTAGATGCTCTATGTAGGGATGACCCGAGTGAAATCTCACGTGATCAAGGACAGGAACGACTCATAACTCAGCCAAAACAACAGGGAAAGCTTTAGAAGTTCAGCAGGATACGTTAGAGGCCGATATACAGCCCTATGTGTTCTAAAACGTTGCCTGGATACCCTCAGCGCTTCGCACTAGAAATCGTTCACGACCGTTTTCCCAGATTCAGCGATCATCATCATCTTCCACTAAGTCCCGATATCTCCATAACGGAATGAGATAGAGC
>JAODVQ020354737.1:0-11613 GCA_025400075.2 Phenganax stokvisi | reverse complement strand
CTTACTTACTTACTTACTTACTTACTTACTTACTTACTTACTTACTTACTTACCTTGCTTACTTACTTCCTGATAAGCTGAATATGACAAAAGTAACTAAGCATTAGAGTCATGTAAAAGAGTTATTCACTTATGTGGATAATTCTAAAGCTTTGTAACCTTTGTCATATCTGTTGCTGCTGTAATCTAGATCAATAGCAACTAGCCATGTGGTTTATGTAAAGTAGTGAATTGGGTTTAAACAAGTGTTAGCCAACTTTGTCTATTACCCTGTTGCCAGACCTCACAATGTGCCTTAATCCCAAACTTATTCATTTTTGAAACAAAATTAATAAATTTAAAAAGTTAATGCTTAACTGTGGCAAACCTATATTTGTTAACAAGTTTTCAATGAACAACTTTTCTGTACTCGTTTGTACATGTGAGCAAATCAACTTAAGATAGAAATCTGCTGACTGAAATTGTTCAAATTTTTGAAAGTTTTCCTTGTTGACCCATACAGACAACCACAATTTGTACTTTGCTAATTTTGTCTATGACCAATGAGCTTGTTCAAAATCTAGCAACTTAGCTTTTTGAACCAGTCCACTTGTCTTAGGAAAAATTGGCAAAGTAATGCATACAGAACAGTATGGGGAAGTTGTCATAAAGAACTTGCTTGTCTGTAACCGGCATAGCAACCTTTCAGTTTCTCCATTAATCTTTTTGACAAAAACAGTGAAACAGGCAGAAACTAGAATCAATAAATCTTCTTTGGGAAGACAACCAAAACCTGTAGAGGTTTTGTTTATAAACGCTATTGCAGTTCATTCCCGTTGTCTTTTTGGTATTGGTAGAGTCGAAATGGCTTGGAATGGTGAGTTTCCAAAGGCTTGACAAGACGCAAGGCAGCCAATAAGTCAAATTTGGCTTTATATGTATCATAGATGACATGCCACTGGGATCCTCAATAAACCCAACAAAAGATATTTTGAGTGCTGCTGACATGACTATCTTGAAGAGAAACTCCTCAACAGAAACAAATTAGGTTTAAATGCAGGATACGACCTTAAGGCATTGTACCTGAAGCATCTTGGTCCAAATGGATACAGTAAAATTGAAATTGTTCATCAGAGTTTGCAACTTCTTTCAAATGCCAACACCATGTTGGTTTTTTTTCGTTTACTCAACTTTCGTTAACACCCTTCATGTTTGACATCAGTGAGTGCTTCTCATGGCACAGGTATTTAAAATACATTGTGCCTTACCACATAAAATTTATAATTTGGCCAAGTCGCCAAAAATCGCAACTTTGGAAGGCTATAAAATCGGTTTGAAAAATCCAATTTTAAAGCTGCTTGCAGGAAACACATCAGTGAAGTTAGTACTCTAAATTGAGCAAATAAAAAAAATCAAAACGTTCGTTTCATAAGCACTTTAAAGAGGTTCTGGTTCGGCCACATTTTGGACAAGTTAAAATGCTTACAGCTTACAACTGTTGAACACAAACTGAATATCTTTATTTCATCACAGCAGCACTTAAATCCATCCTAATGACATCAAGAAGTCACTTTACTTGCGTGATCACAGTTGTTTCTTGGGTGCAAGTAGTGATTCTTCTACTGATCATTACAAAGAAATTGTCGAACCACGTCAAACAGCACACACACCAGTATTTGACGGACAGTTGCCACTGATGGACGATTGTATATTGGGTTCAGGTGGTGGAGTAGTTAGGACAAGCGCCTTTCACCAATGAGGTTGTGGGTTCAATTCTTAGCAGAGACTTAACTTTCTCATGTGAAAAGAGTTTGTCAACTACTCTGCAAAAAGTTGTAGGTTATTTCCAGGTACTCCAGTTTCCTCCTACATGGAAAGCTGGCATGGTAGGCTAGGATAAGGAGTCTAGGAATGTAAGACTTGATTGTTGTAAAAATAGGCTGTCTCGTGTAATATATACATATACATACTGTATACAGTAGGAAGGCATTCATGTAAAGTCACATGTTTGTTGTGCCTAATATTAAAGACTTATATTTAAACTTATACTTATATTGATTATGTTGCCTAGAAGGTGATCATTGTATAATTGATAAATCAAGGTTCTTCAAAGGATGCGAAAAGCTGCAAAGAGTTGTTTCAATGGCTCTAGAGTATTTTGAATAATAACTGGTGGTGTGCGGCCACATGTGAGCACAATTCGGACATTCTGATGGAGAAGTGGTTGCCTTTGTTGCATCATATTTCTGGTAAACAGCATTCAAAGGCATCTTGGAAGTTCAGATAGATTAAGCGATGTGGACACCCTCGATAAAGCTGAAAAGTTTCAAAATCTACTCAATAGCTTCAAATTGGTTCTCCTGAGAAGAGTGACCTACAAGAAGCCCATCAAAGATTTGGCAAAGCTAGCCGAGTTGCATCTCATAGAAGTGTTGGAGTTATATCATTTCCTTATGACAAAGTATGTGCCAAAATGTGGATGTTGGTGTTATGGATCATACTGCTAATGTGAACAGAACCCCTGGCCAAAGCAAGAAAAGGGACAAACAAGAGCAACAGATTGCTTGAGAAAGCACTGTTGGCCAAGAGAACTGGGTGGCCAAGGAGTAAAAAATCCTAATGTCCTTACAACTACATTGAAGGCACGATGAATGATGTGATTCTACATCAGAAAGGGAAGAAATTTAGGTACAAGCCAAAAGTTCAAGCAAGAAAATGTAGAACTTCTAAACCACCAAAACAGGGTGTTTTTGACAAATGACTAACTTATAGACAATGGGTGAATTGAGACGTATGGACAGTGGATGAAAAGAAAGGTGTGATTCAAGTGCCTTGCTGTTTTAATCCAATAACAATGAAGTTATTTATTAGCAAACCAAAATCTAACACACTCAATATCATCTTTGCTTGGTGGTGGAAAGTGTGCTTGACTTTATCTGACAGCACAAGATGGAAGAATGACTTTGATTCCTTTGCCTCAAATGCCCTTAGCATCACACTAGCTGGCAATATATAACTTACCTATTTTTTTGGTTGCAACACCCATTAATCGAAACACGCTACAAAATCCTAAGTTATCTATTATGCAATTGCACAGGTGGTTTCGTTTCTCATGTTTCATAGCTTCTCCATCTTTACCAGCAACCTGTGTGTTATCGTAATGACAGACATGTTTTTGCTCCTGGTCCATTGTTTACCAATGATGACATACACACCTAACAATAGCTGTGATTAGAATGGAAATTATGATAGACAAACAAGAAAATGCTGCTTGCTAAAGTTGATCTGTAAATTTATGTCCTACCAGACAACATTACCCAAACAAGCATTTGATTCATCCTCTTCAATCCACATACTATATTTACCATTACTGGCAGCTGTATTCCCACTATCACTGATACTATCTCATCCTGGTTTGAACCGCTTGTCCAAGCATTCACACACTTGTAGAATATTACTTTGAAAATCATCTGAGCTACTACCTGAAGAACACAAACATCTTGAATCTGATCAATTATTACTCAAGTAGAAAACATGAACATTCGTGACTACTACTATTCAAAACACTAATATAAGAGAACAATAACAATGTGAGAAGCACTACATGTCGTCATAAATGAGGGCGCTGACCAAACTCATTTTTGCCCAGAAAAGAACAAATATAGCTCTGAAATTTGAAAAATTGCAAGCTTTGACAAGCAATTTTCTCTTTCACTATAACCATTTGGACCGAGATACTTCAGGAACAACTAAATTTATTTGAGGGAGTATCTTGCATTTAAAATTAATTTGTTTTTGGAGTAGAGCCTTCCTTTATGCTGCTGCACAAATTTAAAAGGATTTCAAAAAGTCAAGAATTGAATATGGCTGATCTGCGATACTTTATGACAAATTTGCATAGTTCTCTTGTAAATTTTGGATGTAAATTGCTTGCAATCATTGTTTACATTCCTCTTGAGGATTGACCGCATGTTCTAACTGGTGTTTAAATCTGGTGAGCATGATGACCACACCATTACCGGACTTTTTTAAACCAAAATTTGGTCCTCATGCATCTTGAGCTGCGTGCACAGGTGCATTTTCTTGCATGTATATTTTTTATGCATAATAATTATTAACAAGGTGCAGTGAGCATTGTATAGTTTGCTTTACTTGTGCATTTGTAAAACAAACAATGGTTGTGTAATGTCCTACATGTTTATCAGAGAAGAATATGTAGCTTTTTTGACTGAGTAATGGTGATTTGTCACTCACAGCAATTTTTTCCATGGTAGTAAAGATAATTTTGTTTTTGGACAGTTTCATCAGAATTGCAACAGAAGGTCAAAACATCATTATTACCCCACATTTGATAGAAAAATGCACTATTTATATTTAGTATAGCTTGTGATATTTGCTTTAAGTACTTTAAACATGTAACTACTCTAAACTATTCTTTTAAATTCGCTCGAGCTACATAGTTCAGACTTAAACTACTTTGAACTGCTAGTTTGAACTTCGTAGAACAACCTTACCCAGACGTTTTGATGTAAAAATCATCAGTCAACTAAGTGTTATACAATTGATAACTTATTGTGTCAACATATAAAAGAAAAGAAAGTCTTTTGTAAAGTAGAAAACATACATATGTATGATCATGTTCTCTCAACTACTCTAATTTTTAGTAAATTAATTAATTATAATAGCCTGATTTGTTTCATAAAAAAGTACTAGAATTGAATAAGAGAAGCTCTCCCATTTCTCAGATATCAGTGAACAAACAAGATGGTGCCCGAATTGCCAATTATAGCAAGCCATTTCTTGTTGCTTATGAACAATTAGACAGAAAAACTGCTGCCATGTTCTAATAAACATAATATATGTTTATAGTGCTTTTCATTTAACTATGCATTTCACCCAAAATAATGTGAGATCAATCGCTTTTAAACAAGCAATTCTTTGGTTTACTTTGTTAGCAATAACCACTTCCGAAGGAACATTCTGAATGATGTTGTTTGCGCTTTTAAGAGCTAGTAACTGCTAGTAGCTAGAGCTAAAAACCAACGTTTTTGTGGCTTATGCTTCTCATTACAGGCATGAATCCACTAATTTATCATCGAAGCAAAAAGTGAGTTACAATTCATTGATGTAATCCTATGTCTATAACTTCCTGTTAGGAAGTCAAATTATAGAAGACTCAAAATTGCGAGCTACAGTGCTATATTTCTCTCAATTTGTTTTCAAGGAGAGATGCTTTAATAAAGAAGCAAAAATAAAGTTATTCGTACTAAAAATAAATAACAATTTTCAAGAGATAACACAAATGAGACAGTAAGATTTTTGAACTTTAATTTGTGTAAATTTTCCGATTATGTTATGATTATATTACGAATATTCAGACCCAAATCTGAAGATGGCCATTTGACTTTTGATTTGTTATTTCATAAATTCATGAAATAATTGAGCATTTGCAATTTAAAAGGTAATTTTTTTTTAATCTATCATTTTCATTTTGTATTTGAATAGATTATGCAAAACAGAGAGGTTTTTATGTTAAAATATCATAAATGAAGGAGAGCAATTTATTTTTACAACTTACAAGGAATAAAAACAAGTTAAGTAACTCACTTCAGGAAACGAACATATTTCTCCTTCAGGAAATATAAAATGTCCTGGTGGGGCACAAACATATTCCATCAGGAAGCAAACATATTTTGCTCTGAGAAACAGACAATTCCATTCAGAAAACAAACATTTCCGTCTGGGAACAATGACTGTTCCTTGAAGAGTATTTTTGCTCCCTGAAGGGAATATATGTTTATTCCATTATGTGACAAATCTGTTTAACTGTGTGTAGTTGTTTATTTCTTTGTGGGTGAGTCAGGTGATCAATAAAATCAAAACACATGGCCAATATGCAGGTATATATCCATGCTGTCAAACTGGTTCATGATGTTTACTTGATATTCTCTCAGCAGGAAAGAATTATTTCATTTGTGGCAGAATATTCTGATCCAAAATTGCATTATTTGTAGAGATTAAATGTAACACGGGACTCACATGCAAGTGGATAAGCCGCATGCAGTCCTCAACCACCTATTTTTTGAGATGTGACTACTTTAATCTAATTTTTTTGGCATATTTGGATTGGATCTACTATCCTTAGAGCAGTCAACATAGGAGAACTACCTGCTTGAGCAGTTTTACCATGTGAGTGATCCTAGTTACCTTAGCCAAAAATAGTTGAGATCATTTTTTATACGTGACATGCGGACAATCACTTCAATTTTGAATGCAAAATTCAATAGTCCAAATTGATTAAACACTAGGCAGTCTTTTACAATCTATTACAAAATTTTACTTCATAATGCTTTTTCAGTGCACAACGTAACTTGTAAAATTTAATCATTTGGTTTGTTTACAATTTCTCGCTCACATCTTTTGTAACTCCCGAATTATTTGTTCATGACTAATTTGTTGCATATTTGACTCTGCACATTAAAAGGAATTTTTGTTTCTGTAGGTACAAGTGCGGGAGAGCAGGACATTTGTAGATTTTATTGCATGTCAAGTCATACAAATTTTAAATAGAATATTTAAGCTATGCAAAGTGTTTCGATATTTTTCAATTTTGGAATAGAATGTGGATCATTCGGTCATGTTTTCGGCAATGTATTTCATCACTGCTCCCTGCTCTATTATGTAAAATTGTTAGATTAATTTTAGTTGGAAATTGTTTACTAGCATATAATGTCTATTTTATAACACATTTTATGATTGTCTACTTTTTTCATGCATGCAATATAACATCATATAAAAACTTGTTTTACTTCGTACAGCAGGAGGAAAATTGCTGACACCCTTGATAGTGTTAGGGGCCAGAATTTATCTGAGCTTGTTTCAGACACATTGTCAGTGAAAACACTGAGAGTCATTAAAATTAAAAGGTTATGTTCAAACCAGAATATTTGACAGGTTGAAATACCCAAAAATCCAAAATAGCAATAAAACGTATAGAAATGTAATATTTATAAACTCAACAAATTCTAAACTTACTGTAATCTGTGTGTCAGTATTGATCAAGCACCTGTGTGCATGACCTTAAAGTGCATATGACATGGTTTTTTTCTTAATCAAAAGAATTCTTAAAACTGTTGTTTGACCTCTGTTAAAGAATTTTTATTCAAAGCTTTGTTATGATATTTTCTTTTGAGTAAGATTCATTTGAGTTAGACTTTGTTCGGCATTCCTCGCAATAACATATTTGATAACCTTGTTTATATTTTCTGCAGTTATTGCGCCAAATCCACCATATTGCAGAATTAAGTTGAATTTTACGAACTGTAACAAGGTTCACAGTTTAGAATTATTTCATTCAATTAATGTAAAAGCAAATATAATTTTCTAATATGTTAACGAGAAATTGCTGTACAAAATATAGCTCGTTCACCTGTCATACAAGTCAAAATATCTCAACTGCAAAGCTTGGAATCAAAAATCTTGAAAAGATTATTAAAATACTACAATTTTAAGAATTCTTCTTAAGAAAATAAAAAAATTCATGCCATGGACTTTAACCGTACCTAATATAGGAATACATATACCAAAATATGTCTACAAATATATCTGTCAGTCTTGCTCAACTTCAGATCAAAAAACAAAGCATATAAATGACCAAAGTCAGGTGATTCTTCTCCTTTCTTCGTAACTGTCTGCTGGATTGCATAATTTCATTCTTGGTATGAAACAATATTGCATGCTGAAAATTTTGAAATATTTTTTCAAATGTATTTTAGTGCTTGTGGCGTGTAACACGAATGCTACCAGCTTGCATTCAAGAACTCGACATTAGTCAAGTTTTGTTGGACATTCATTTGTTCATTAATGCTCATCCAACTTCAATGTGGAAAGCTCGACCAGATAATACTCCATTAAGAACAGTCAAAACGGTTTTACACTCATTAATCAAACTCAAAGGTCACCAGGTAAGAATGTATTATATTCTTTTCTTACTACTCGTGAGTAAAAATGCTCATCAACTTGAAAGGGTTTTTGTTCATTCCATTTTATGGCAAATGAGGTGTTCGCGTTTCTCCATATGATATATTTGTGCATTGATTGTTGCAGCATAAGCATCTCAAGTGAAAGCAACTTTTACTAAAAGTTGACACTTTTGCTATTTTCTGTGAGCAATGGGGTGGGGTAACAAAGTAGGGTAATAATTTCCATCGGCTATACAGGTCTATACGTGCTCAGGGAAAGAATTTTGTGTGATGTAGACTGACACTCCCTGGCAGAGCTTTTATGTATTGACATTGTTCTAAGATATGTGCATGTGTATGCAACATAGATTTTTAAAGGACTGATGAGTAAAATTAATTGAACTATTATCTTTAAGCTATAAGTTTGTCAGTTGATACATAGAAGTAATCAGTTTTTAGCACAAAGTTTCTTTGAAACTTTGCAGTATTTTGAAGGTGGTGAAAATTTGGATCAGTCAGTCATATAGTCATGCAGTCATTTTGTCATATTGTAAACATTCTGGGTGGGTGTACATGTATTTTTCATGCATATTTCTATTAAAATGTTGAGCAACTCTATGTGTACGTACCCCTGTTTTTAGCTACTACAGAAGGGAAGTCACCTGAAATGTGCCGCGGCCTCTACTCAATTTAATAATATCCAAATCAGGGTCACACTGGCCTCAAAAATAAAAAAAATCAGGAAAAATTGGTATCAAAACTTGGAGCGTAAAAATTGAATGCTTATTAATGGATTCCAATAAATAGTATTTTAAAAAATGATAAGTATGGAAGGTTAACATAATTTGACTAATAATGTGGATTTCATTTTTTTTGTTTCTTTTTTATGTAGTCCCATGTTTCGCTTATTGGTATGGATTTCTATTTCTCGTTTCTTTTGTTCTTTCCGCATCAGATCTGTACCGAATCATCAATTCTTTGTTTTTTTCATCATTTGTTATTTTTATCATTTCATTGATTCTTCTCATGAGTTCGTCCTCTTTATCAATCTTAAAACTGTGTCTCATCTTTGTAATCTCTGTAACTGTAAACCATCTCTGTAACTGTATCTCATCTCTGGTATCTCTTTTTCAACCCCTCTTTTGTTTAATACTTTAGGGTTGCATATTTTGACAAATTTATTAATATATTTCTTTTTTATGGCCTCCAGTTTATGCTTATTATTACTTGGGCAATTTTGAACAACGTTATCCTGGGGTTTTTATCCTTATGTTTATAGGCAATAGATTTGATGTCAGATAGATGAGCATCTAGTCTCTTATTTAATTCTTTCATAGTCGTTCCTATATATATATATATATTCCCGTCATCAAATTCGATTTTGTGGATTTTACCATTTGGTATTCACTGTGTCCAGTAGTTTTTATCTCATGTTTGTTGTTGATCTTATAAGAGTACGTATCCTTTGTATTCTAAACATGGAGATTTCTATTTAGTCGTTCTCAATAATGCGGTATATTGGCATTATAGTGCGTGTCAACTTTCCCATGTTGGTACTTATAGACAGTTACACAGAATGCAAGGTTAAACAATTTTTTGAATTCGTCTACTTTGAACATTCGTTGTTTTCCTTAACATGTACTGTATTATTATTGATCGTTTTAACAGTGCACTGTTGGCAAGTAAAAACATTACAATCTTTTATGTTATCCACGCATATAACAGGCACTCCTGCTGACACTTTATACTGTTCCTTTTCTCTGTTGTACATAAAACTAACAGGGGTATATTTCTTACCATGGCAGATTTCCTCAGAACATAATTTATTTATCTCAATTCTTTTCTTATTCAGGTAGCAGATATTGATGTAACTATCTACATACTTATTTAACTTATCCCTAATCTGGCCAGTCTTCAAGAAGTTAGAAAGCGTATCATGTGTTCTTTTATCATATTTCACACTGTCTTCAATGTATTCCTTGTTCTCTTTTCTCACACACATATCCAATATTGCCGAACTATTTGTATAATCATATATTAGCTTGGAGTCGCACTCGACAGGATCACATTGGTTAGAGTCACCATATATATTAATGTTCAAATCGTTTCTGGCAAAATTATGATAAATCATGGTTATCCATTTATTTGGCACCATAGAAGATTTGTCAAAAAAATATCCTTGTTTATGATTGACTCTCCATTTCTCACATTCGAGGCGTACTCATTGAAAAAGCTATCGAATGTATGCACTATATGTTTCAAATAGTCAGGTAGTCGTTCTCTAATATTATCAACTGCCTTATTAATAAAGCAAAACATGATTGGATTTTACTATTTTTCATGTCGTTAATCGATTTAGTCGTTCACCACAACCAGGTCCACCAGTGTGCAGTATTCGTTTGCCATGTTCGAGTATGCGGTCATATAAAATGATGTTATTTCTGTATGATTTATCTGTACAAGTAAGAACTTCATTTAATTTTTGGTACAGATTGCCAATCATATTAGATTCGAATTTAATATATCTTTTTCCTTTATGGGGTATTTCTATTTTGCATTGATACAATGTACTGCATCCATATTATATCCAAATATTTCTGTCCCATTGCCATGGATATCCTCAATCAGCTCTAATAATAGCACGATGAAGCCAGTTATGACATGTCTATTAATTGGAACAGTTCTCTGTCATCTTTCTCGTAATGTCCTATTTTCTTATCAGGTATAAATCGTTTTCTTCCACTTTTTGGATAGTGACTTTTTAACCAGTTTTAATAGATTCGGACCATACTGCACAGGCTGTTTTGTAACTTGTGGACGTGAAACCTTTACTGCTCTTATCATATTTCGTTCCTAGCCATCCAATAAACTGACTTGCTATCTTCTTGGCTATTGACTCATCAAAGAAATCGAATTCATATTTAATATGTCCTAATAATGCATCATGTTTAATGGACTTATCAGCTTCTAATTAATATTGGATGTCTTCCAATGATATATAATTATGTTTATTTCGTACTAGGACTGTTGGGAAATCCTTTGTTACATCAAATTTTGTTGTGTCAAAGTCTTCTTTATTCTCATTTCCTGTCTCATCTTTAACATATTGTATATCATCTTTATAGATTGTACGATGTAATGCATTTGGATAGTAATTATCGATTATCATGTTTACGTGTCTGTTATAATCAGAACTTGGCATGTATCCATATAAGTGTTCGAACAAATGAACAGCAATTGAGGTCAATCCTTGGTTTTGGAATTTGAAGTTTTCATTTCGATATTTTTTGTATAGCTTTTCACATATACCTCTTCTTGTGTCATAATCGTTATTTGATGTCACCATATTATCTTGACTTGGAATTATAAAGCCATCAATTTGATTTTCCCCATCATGATGGAAGTATTCTACATACTCATTTGTCTTGTACATTGTATTTACCATTATATTTTTTGTTTCACATCAGGACGCAGAATGATTAAACAGGTTTTTGCATCTTTGTCCTTTTCAGTGCAAAGTTTCTTTGAAACTTTGCGGTATTGTGATGAGTGGCGCAAATTCGTATCAGTCAGTTATACAGTCAGTCATACAGTCAGTCAGCCATAGTGTAAACTTTGCGGGGGGTTTATGTAGGTATTTCTCGTCCATATTTCTATTAAAATGTTAAGCAAG
>JAODVQ020354628.1:0-11613 GCA_025400075.2 Phenganax stokvisi | reverse complement strand
TTTCTAATGCTTTGCATTTGCCAGCCGTAGCACATTATAGCAAATTGACATTGCAAACGTCAAGGGAAAATTAGGACTTATTAGCATGCGCCTCTTGGGATGTGTTTTTACGCGAAAGCCATGTTGCTATTCTCGAGTGCGTTTCGCAAGCTTTTCTGAGTGATTGGCACACCATGTCAAGCAAAGTAGTAGCGTCAACGTCATGTTTTTGTTAGACGTACTGGGGTGATGAAGGTTCTGTAAGTCTTTCCGAGTGATAACCACATCATGACATGCAAAGTAGTAATGTAACATCATGGTCCTCCTGTTGGACCTGTTCTCGAGTGGATGAATGTTTTGTAAGTCTTTCCAAGTAATAACCGCATTATGACCAGCACTGATTAAAGAAACGTTTTGTTTCTGTTCCATTGGTAAAGCTTGGCTGAATGAAAATATTTTTTAGACCAAAATTTTGGCCAAATTTCGCAAATAACCTCCCCTCCGATAAGGCAATGCCGTAGTCTTATTGTAATGATGGATTGTTAAATTAATTTTGCAGCTGGACTACAATTAAGCCAAGGCAATTTTCTCTTGCTGTAATTGCTATCTGGCTGGCACAATGCTAATATGTCGTATTTTTTTCGTTAGGCACTTTGAGTGTTTATAGATATTTCGACTAAAAGCATATGTGTTCATTCAAACCCTTCTCATGTTGCCGCCATCACTCGGAGAGACTTACAAAACATTCGTCCACCCGAACACGTTCTACAACGATATGGCGTTACATTACTGCTTTGCTTGTCATAGTGTCACTATCAATTGAACAGACAAAACATTCATACACTCGAGTACGTCCCACAGCAGCATGACGATGCATTACTAATTTGCTTGTCATGGTGTCGCTATCACTCGGTGAGACTTTCGAAACATTCATGTACCCGTATACGTCTCACAACATGACGTGACATCACTACTTTGCTTGTTGCCGTACGGTTGTTACCGGGAGAGACTTACAAAACATTTATGATTTAACCCGACTGTGTCTCAAAACAACATGACGTTACAGTACTACTTTGCTTGCCATGTTGAAGCTATCACTCGAACAGACTTGCAAAACATCTAAACTTCATATCGCTATGTTATCTGTTTTTAGATTGAGATGGGCAGCACGCATGTTCGTATCGGCAGCTCAATTTTCGGAGCGAGAACTTGATTGAAGAATGATCGACCAAACTGAAAAACAAAACTAAAATAAATAAGGTACTCATCATGCTTTTGCACGACTTTGAGAGATCAAGTCTTGTTGAAGTGTAGATTTATAGCGCTTATATCAAAGCCAAGGCTTGTACATATTTATAACATTTGAGTAGTTAAAAGTGTCCATAAATATAAATATTATACATATTTATAATATTTGAGTCATTTGAAGTGTCTATTTGAAGGTCAGGGATAGTACATATTCGTAACATTTGAGTCATTTAAAGTCTCTATATGAAGGTCAGGGATAGTACATATTTGTAATATTTGAGTCATTAAAAGTGTCTATATGAAGGTCAGGGATAGTACATATTTGTAACATTTGAGTCATTTAGATTGTCTATATGAAGGTCAGGGATAGTGCATAAGTATGATAATTCCCTGGCTTTAATATAGGCAGCACTTTAATTATGACGCATTTTCTTATGCGGCGCGCGTGCTATGTGACAATTAGTAACCATAGCAACTGTAAACAGAGCTGATAAAATTACAACGGTGAAAATAAAGCGCGAAAATTCAATAAAGCATATTTTATCCGTTTCTGCTACGAAATGGCCAAGGGACGAAAGTTTGCACCCTCTTCAGTAAAGACGAAGAATTGGGTGAGCTGCATGTAGAAAAATACGTCTACATTAAAGTTTGTTATAGTTAAAAATATGTAGAAGAAAAAAATTCGTCCATTCTCTTTCTTTTACACTTGTCACTATTTAAAATAACATCTCGCGTCGTTGAGAGTAATGTTTATCAGGAGAATATTCAGATTGAGTGGGCAATAAAATGTGGTGTAGACGTGTGGAGTGCTTCATTTTATTCACGAATCTTTGGCATGTGAGAACCCTTCGATTTGAAAGGGTATCCTGTAGCTAAATGATGGAAACGTTTCATTAGTTGCTAGTGCTTGAGTGTGGCAAGTTGCTCATAACATTGTGCCTTTCAACCTGGTTTCCATATGGTCGTAACTGTTGGAAAGTTTAGAGTCACGATCTTTGTAAACAACCAAAATAGAACAGTTTGAAACTATAATTATGTTTTCTAAAAGATTTCTTGCGAAAAAGATAAAATATTTTGGTTGATGAGAGAATCGTGTCTCTTCGTTTACGGCAGTCAGGACCATATGGGAACCAGGCTTTGCAAGCGAGTTGTTATGGTTTTATTCAACTTACTCACTTGCATGCCGGTCGAGAAAAACTTGTTTGTTGTACACACGAGCTAGTGAACTCGTCGAGAAATTTGTCAAGGAAACTGACCACTTGCAATCAGCAGTACGAAATGTATCCCTTTGATGTGTCTAGTCTCAGTTAGTATGATACATAGCTTGCAATAGAATGTTAAAATTGTCATTCATGAGACGACTTGTTTGTAAAAGATCGAACTTTGAAAGTAAGATTTTGAAGGAGGATCTGAAGAAATTTTGTGTCGTTGGATTTGCAAAGAAATAATTCGTTCTAGTTTTGTGTCAGACCATGGAGAGAAGAATTAGAGAGGCCAAGATTGAGGAGAGCTCTGCCTTCATTTCCCGATCCAGCGAAGTTACCAACCTATGCCAAAGAGGTTTAAACGCCAGTTTTTCCCTTTCAACCATCGCATAGCCATTAAAGATAAGGCATGTAGACTTGGCTAAAGTCTTGGTTCTAGACCAAAGTGTTTACCTTATCCTGGGGCCGGTTGTTCGAAGCGCGTTTAGCTTAAGCGGTAGGTACGTCCAAAAAAGAAATCGCATTTGTGCATTCCTTGAAAAACAAAATTGAATGTTTTTCTACTGAATACAATAATTATGCATTTACCTATAGTTTAATTCCATAAGGTTTCACTTGAAAGTTTTAGAATGTGTGTTGGAGTGTTTTTGAATTCTGACTCATCCACCGTTTAAGCTAAACGATATACAAACAACCGAGTCCTGTTGTTTTTGTTTATGCAAACTCATGCACGGTGAAGACAACTTTGAACCCGTTTTCCTCTACGCGTAATATTCCGTGCTTGAAATAAATCTAGCAACGTTGGTTGGTTCACTCGGTTCACTTCATACTGCTAGCAAATCAGTTTGGTAGATTTATTTTTGGCACGGAAAATTCCACCTAGCGGAAAACGGTCTAAAGTCTAACATCACTACACTTTTCTCGTTAATGGGAGACCCTCTGAAAACTTCGGCTCCCGGTTATGCATTCATTTTCCAAGCGCTTTTTCCCGTAAGGCTTGCAGACTTGAAATCCTATACCATTTCTTTAGATATGGCACAGTGGCTTTCCATTTTCAAGGCACGACAATCGTGACGCATTTCGAGGCAATGGGATTCCGTACTTTGAAGATGTAGGTATATACATATATCTCACTTGATTTCTCAGTTCTCGCCTTCAAATTCAAAATGAAATGAAGCACTTTTGTTTGAAAGCATTTGAACCACAAATGCGACAATACAGATAGAAGGTCTAAAATGCTTGGGATGAATAAACAACTAAAAATCCAGTCGCTTTTTTGGGGGGACACTCAACATAAAAGCCATAGTTTCTCTATGAAAAGAGAGGAATTAACAAACAAAGAGGCGAGCATGTCAGCTGGTGATCAATTGTTTTTTAATGCGTTCGGCATAGCAATAGCGCGCGCGCGACGGTTGCAATCGCACAGCAGTCGGAGAAACTCGGGGTATAACGGTATGACGTCACCAGCAATTGTGCAATTTGAGACCAGCTCAGTGTTTGAGACCAGCATCGCGCAGCGGCGCAGGTATTCTGCATGTCAATTTACGATTGGAATGTTCCTATGTACGTGCGGTTGAAGGTGATCAAACTGCAGTCAGGCGCACTTGAGCGATGTCATTTCAAGCAAAGCTCTTGTAGGTGAGGTATGTCTATAATTTTGGTTTCAAAGCAAACTTTAAAAAGCTTTATTTGCGCGTATAATTTGTATGTATTTAAAAGGTCATGGCCCGTTGTCAATGTGAATTGTATGCACATGGTAATAAGTATATTGCTAAATTTCCGTGTGCTAAATGTTAGGTGCGAAACCTTTTTAGCCATGGGGTATCAATCAATTTCGGTTCGAATGAGAAAATAGCATTTATTTTGAGCAGTTATTTTAAAAATATTGATTTGCTAACTTAAAATATACATGCGCACCAATTTTTTGATGATGATCTACAATGTAACTGGAGTGAACATTGCACGTTCTCGCTATTGATTTTACTACCGGCAAGACTGTGAGTGCAAGATGTCAGAGAGCTTTAGATTTGACTACGAGTACGATTGTCACTACAAGATATTAGAGAGCTTTAGATTTGACTACGAGTAAGACTGTGACTACAAGATATTGGAGAGCTTTAGACTTGACTATGAGTACGATTGTGACTACAAGATAATAGAGAGCTTAGTGCTAGCAAAAGTGATTTTGTACGTGCTCGTAGCTACTAGTACTAGCTGCGAGTACGACTGTGACTACAAGATAGTAGAGAGCTACTTTGCTCGTGAGACTGAGTAAGAATGTGACTACAAGATATTAGAGAATGTTAGACTATGAAAGCCATGTAGAACTCTTTGAGTGATAGCCACACCACAACAAGCAAAGTAAATATTGTGTACATTCAATTGTCGTGTATGAAAGATGTAAGTAAGTTGAAGATGATATTTGGTTCATTTTATCTTCAGCTCTTCCAGGATTTTCATGATTTTGAATTTTATGACAAACTTAGATCAACGTCTTGTCCAAAGAGAAAAACTAGCCAAAAAACAATGTCAAAATGATGCCATTGCCCTCTCCTGTATGTCCTCAAAAAGCCAGTAAAAAGCACAAAGGTTTTCGAATAAGCAAAAGGTTAAAAATTTGGAACGCTTCACGAATTTGCGTGTCATCCTTGCGCAGGGGCCATGCTAATCTTCTCTGTATCGTTCCAATTTTATTATATGTGATGCCGAAGCAACACAACCTAGCTTATTTCATTGCTCTAGTTATCTACTTGACACTCGCGCTGTTCCCTAGCAGTGGGAGACGTTTCTATTATGTAAATTAGGCTGATACTATCCATTTTCGCATCGAAAATCACTGGGTAAATGGGATCCTTGACAATTTTCTTTTTACGATTCATCTCTATGCTTTTTAATCATCTTTTCTAGTTGCTTTTGGTTCTGGAATTTATCGATTTCAGCGAGAAATTAGCCTCAGTTTTCATTGGGGTAGTCGGGGGTAGTATAGGGGGCAACATGTTTTCGCAAAACTTTGACGTTAAGTAAATGTTCCTTGCTTATATTTGCGGAAAATTCCTCTTTTCAGCCTTAACATGTATGTTCGCATTATTTTCTCTAGCCTAGAAAGGTAAAATTGAGAGTTTTTAAAGAGATATGCGATAATTCGTAGTTTCCTCTCTTATTATTTCTACGCGTGCTCAATAGTGTTTTCAAAGCGTGCCATGACGTTTGAATAGTTTGAATATGAATGTATTATAATTACATGGCGTAGCACGCTGACAACGAATCTGAAGGCTCAGTTATTTCCACCGTCTTACGTCGTTTAGACGTTGCATTTGCGTCGAATTAAGTTCGCCCAATTTCATATGAAAACTTTATGTCTTGTAATTCAACGTCTAGCCATACCTAAAACTATTCGTCAGCTTTAAAATGTTGGACAAACTCAGTTAGACTTTGTTTAGGCGTGACATTCTTGAGAACATAGGCGTCGAAATGAATGTTACGAGAATGTTACGTCTGTACCAGGGCTAAGCTCATGGTCTTCCTGTTTTGACACAATATACTCTTGCGAAAAGCAGCTAGGCGAAGGAAAGTGAAGAAGAATTTTCAAGCACGAGTTGCACTCGCACGAAGTCATATCGAAAGCTCTCCAATACCCTGAAGTCCCATTCGTACTCGCACTCGTAGTGGAATCTTTAATTAAGTTTTCTAATATCTGATAGTCACAGTCCTACTCTATGTCAAACCCAAAGCTCAGCTCTCTAATATCTTTTAGTCACAGTTTTTCCTCCTTTCAAATCTAAAGCTCTCTAATATCTTCTAGTTCATGTGTACATGTAGTCACATAGTAGTCAAGTACTCACATTCGCACTTGTAGACTAACGCTAAACCGAGGTATCTCCAATCCGTAATGACTAAGTGTGATTCTAACTAAGATTTTTTGTTGTTTAGGGCTGTGGCAAGAGAATGTTACCCAACAAACGATTGCACAAATGCTCTACTGACGGTATGTTACCTTCGTTGATAACAAAGATACCCAAGTCAAGTTACGCCGCATCATACCCTAAACCAACCACGGACACAGCACGCTTAGAGTACGTTCGATACCCGCACGAGCATGCAACACGATCTAGCCGCGCGCAACATAGCTCACGCGCAAACTCTGACATTTTGGGTTCTTTTGGTGGTTCGTACAGAACTCCTTTACACGTACTGGCCGTGACGCAAGAACCCTTTTTAAAAGCTAACACATGGGCCTATTCACGTAAACCTGCAGTGTATAATAAAACTTTAGGACCGTGAACTAATAAAAAACTTATAGTTGTTGTTCAAGTATATCTGTTAAAGCCGTAAACACCGGTAAACCATTGACATATGTACATCTAGACTGCTTGGTCCAACGGAAAGTCACGAAGGCTGACGAGTATGAGAGTATGGTGACATCGCTGACCAGTGTCACTGACTCTCCCATAGAGTCAGCAATACTGGTCAGCAGTCGACTTCATAGGAAAACACTCTCATGATTTCGGCAATCTTGGACCACGCTTTTTGACGCCAGGCAAGCAGTCCAGGTGTATATATGCTAGCGCCGTAAACACGAGTAAGGGAACTCGTCGAGAAACTTGGCATAACTAATTTTTGAACCGAGATGCTTGTAAAATAACCATCTATCGGGGATTTTACTACACTCAATTGGAAAAAAAACGCCACACACACAAAACCCAAAGCTGTTATTGACAACAAGCTCAAACAAATCTTATATTGGTGAAAATATCACTGATATGATTACTATATTTACAAATAAACTTTAACTTTCAAGAGCTCAAAAATGCTGTAACATAAAAAATATTCGAATTGTACATCAAAACAGCGAAGTGGCACGTTTTCTTAGGAATACTTTAAAGCGACAAAAGCAAGCTGTTCAATGGTTCTGTATTGGTCCGTTTAGGTAGTACAGTTTTTCACTTCAGGAGTGCAAAAGCATGCGGCGAATATAAGCGGTTGTTTTGTGATCTGAACTCTCGTAACCTCATAAGTTGGAAAATTTTTTTCATAATTTTCGGGGTTTTTTATTCCTTGAGGCATTTCATCTTGGTGAAATTTGGCGCTGTTTCACGCGATGGAATTCGACAGATAATTTAACCCAAGATGTAATGCACCGTTGGGCAATGTGAATAGTGGTTGCAGGGTAATGGTAGAATTCGCTTTTACTTCGTGCAACGTTTCATCCAACATGTCTAGCAATGAGTTGAATATGGCAAGACATGGTGAAATGTTTGGTACAACTAGTTCCGCAACGATTTTGAGCATATAGCTGTTGCTGTACAAGTTGCATGAAACTTTGCATCGTCGTGTAACAGCGCCTTGAAGCGTTACATCGTAATGATATCATTGTTTCGATATCAAAGTTCCTGCATCAAAGTTTTTGGGTGTGAATTTCTAAGTCTCATGAGAAAGAGCGCTACTGCTTCATGTAGTGTAGAATAATGTCCGATAAAGTATCTTTGATTAGTGAAAATGATGGTCGTTGGTCGGGATCCCATTCCCAGCAGGCTCGCATTAGGCTGTAGACGCTCTCCGGGCATTGGATGGGACACGTCAACCTCTCTCCGGCCTCTAGATGTGCGATGACCTGCTGTCCCTGCAGCCCTTCGTATGGCTTTCCGCCGTAGGTCAGCGCTTCCCACAAAGTGATGCCATACGACCACACGTCGCTTTTCGTGGTGAACTTGTAATAGTAGATGCACTCCGGGGCGTACCATTTCAGCGGCCACTTGCCTGCAGTTTCCGCTCGGTAGTAGTTATTGTCCACACCCATAGCACGAGACATGCCGAAATCGCTAATCTTCACGAAATTTTGGTCAACGACGAGGACGTTGCGGGCAGCCAAATCACGATGGACGAAATGCTTGCTGTCTAAGTACTCCATTCCTTCGGAGACCTGTAGCAGCATGATGACTATCTGGCGGGGGGATAGTTCTCTGCGCTTCCGCAGGAACTTGTGAAGAGGACCGTTAGGCGCCAATTCCATTACAAGCATCATTGTTGCCTCGTGGCACATGCCAATCATGCGTACGATGTAGGGATGATCCAGCTTCAACATGATCCGCGCTTCGTGCTCGATCTCGCTCTTCTGTGCGGCCGCGTCGGTCTTGAGCTGTTTCACCGCGACTTCGACCTTCTTTCCCGACATTAAAGTGTATACCCCTTTCAGGACGGAGCCGAAGTTACCTTGGCCAAGCTTATTCTGCAACGACAGCCGGTTGAAATCCAGAGTCTTGATATCCTTGAACGCGTTCAGGTAGACAGGCGATTGCTTCATTGCCACTGTGTCGTAAATACTTTCAGTTCGGGGTACGCTTGACTCACCGCGGCCATGTGCTCCTGCAGATTGCTCGTTTGCACACGGATTTCCTAGCTTGCAGACGAGACCGTCAGATCGATTTAGGTAATACTCGACGCACTCCATTAGATTCAAAAACTTCGGTCCAGACGCTATGGATAGTTTTCCTGCGGTGTCAGCATTCAGTAAGTAGTGGTACACTGCGTTCTCATGGCAGAGTCCAATGGCGAAAGTCCCGGGTGTCTTCTCGCGTTCTCTCACCAAAAACAAGCCATTTGGGCAACCACATTTCTTCAGACGAACTTCTGCTTCATCCCGTGATATGACACCATGGAACCATTCCTGTTTGGCATGAAGCAGCGAGCCTAGCAACTTCTCAAAAGGCACGTGGTTTCTTCCCAAAGAGCGTCGATCTCGAATGCCCATTTGCTGGATCACAGCATTCGTGGCCTCTTCCATGTCGCTATAGTTGACATTCGTGTAGACCTTAGGTTCAACACCAGGTGGACGATTGCAGGGTTTTGCTAGGGTCGTCAGGAGACCTCCTTGGTTCGAGCGATGGTAGTCAATGAGCTCCACTGGGTTTGAGAAACGTGGGCCGTCCTCAATGCCATACTTTCCGTCCGGGTGATGTTGGATGTGGTAGTGGATGATATTGCGTTTATGGCACACTGAAAGGGCGAAGCTTTGTGCTTCCGTCGGACGTTTTCGTAGCAAAAACTTGCCATCTTCTATTCCGCTTTCCTGTAAGTACCTCTCAGCTTCTTCTCGTGATATCCGACCATAGAACCACAGTTGCCTTACAGGGTCATCCATTGCTTGTGCAGAGTTTGACAACTATGAGAGCTTTCTTTCTATAGCATAAAAGTTACAATAGTTGTAATACTAAAGAAAGCACTGTAAGGGAGGCTTGCAACAGATTAAGCACATTATCGTGACGCGAAGAGTAATGAGACAACTAGAACAGAATAATGAGACTAAAGCTCTGCAAAGATGAAAAGTTTCCTAGATAAGTTATTTATTTGATTGTGCCTAGTGTATCTCAAACAATCTGGTTTTCTCTTTTTTGATGCTCTGAGGAGTCACAAAAGCTACTCATGCAAACTTTCAACTTTTGAAAAGACCAAGTAAGGCTCACAAGAGAAACTTGTTCTATGGTGAAAACTTGTGCAACATGAGTGCCAATAATTATGCAACCTGAATTTGTTCTGCAGTATCTTGAGAAGGTGAGCTGGTAAGTTTCTATTTGGCTATGAATTTATATTTTTTCATTGTTTGTTTCTTTGTTTGTTTGTCTGAGTGTTTGTTTTTTATTTGCTTTTGACGTGTTCAGTTCCTACATTTAATTATTTTTAATTGCTTGTCTGTTTATTATCCATGAAGATGCCAGGGTCTCGTCTTAACTCTTCACTGAGTCACACTACAAATGAGTTAATCAACAACTCACAGAAGGCATTGTTCAATACTTTAGTTAACCAATTAAGCTGTTAAAGTCTTGCCCTAACTAGTAAAATTTTCCAGCCCTTGTTTTAAATAAAGTAAACTAACCAAGTATGACCAAGTTGGGTGCATAGAACAAAGTAATCTCTTATAACAATATAGCTGGGTAAATAAGATCAAACGATTAATTTGAAAGCAGTAATTAATTGACAAGCTATTCAATTGTTGCTGTAAAAGTTGTAAAATATTAATAACATTAATATTTGATTATTAACCTGGATTAATGTTGTCGTTGCAAACGAAATGAAGAGTTTCGTTATTTTTATTATTTCTTTTAAATATATTGACCCTTGGTAATGTGATTGAAAGATATTAAAAGCAAATGGCCTAGCTATTTTATTAAAAATGAAAAAGAGTGCGTGCTTTAAGATTTTCTGGCTGCTATTTCAAAGAGCAACGTTTAAGCTTTCCCTATGAAAAAAAGTTCAACAATATTTTTGGTATAGCGACATAACGTATTCAACAACGTACCTTCTAGGAATTTAAAACATAGCCAAAATACACAGTAATGAGAGCGACTCCTTAGTTTTAAATTCCTGCTTGAAATCAATTGCCGACGAGCATTATCACAGGCATTCAGGGAGCTCAATATTGTTATATCCAGAAAATGAAAAATTAGATTCATTCACTTCCGTCTTGTTCAAATGGCAAAACCACGATATTTGTGACCGCGTGGAAGAGAGGGCTGTGTCTAGTGTGTCAGTTCAGTTACATTTCAAGGATCAGTGGATTGGTCCACTTGATGGCTTTCTATATTTCAAAGCAAAAATGGGAAAAATTCGTTTAAACTGTATCCTTATCCATGAGTAACGACAAGAATCAGCTGTTGCGTGCAAATATTTTTGTAAAGTTTTGCAAAAACATCGTGAAAAATTATGTTAATAATTTAACTGGTGCCCATTGCAAGTCAGTTGTTGCACTATGACGTCGCACGTCGTCACTATTCGCGTCGATGTAAAAAAGTCTGGGAACTAGAAAAAATTTTAAAATCAAAAAGTTTGTAAAAATGGTGTTAGAATCCACTGTAATTTGGTGAGTTTTCAACTGTTTTTTTGGGATAAAGTAGTTTTAATGCTTCTTCACTATCTTGACTACCCTCTCTTTGAATGTGAAGCGTGGACAATAGCGAGTACATGAGAAATGGCGACTTTTTGCCGACCCGAATTCAAGCACAGCAAGATGCTGTAAACTTGGTGTGTCGCTCGAAAGCTCGACAGAATCCCGAGAATAATGTTGGACTGATGACTCTTGCTAGGTATTTATGGAGTTTGTTAGGGTCGTTTGTAAGTTCGCACTTTTTACAATGTTTTTAGTTTCTTTAGTGTTTCCGTTCACCCCTCCCCCCCCCCCCCCCGTCAT
>JAODVQ020354526.1:0-11614 GCA_025400075.2 Phenganax stokvisi | reverse complement strand
CTAAATTTCGATTTAGGGAGAAAGAAGTAACTTCGTCTGCGCAGTTGGAAAGAACTCATTAGATTTAGTAAAATGGCAAAGTTTGGACGCGAAAAGTTGAAAATTGAGGAAAAAATAGTCGCGCGAAGTTTGCAATTTAGTATATTTTACAATAACGTGAAGAAATTGTGACAATTTTCGGGTTATATTTGGCTCAAAAATGATAACAATATCCGCAGATAATAGATAAATATACTAAATTTGCAAGTTTCGCCGGACTATTTTTCCTCCATTACAACCTTTTGCCTCTAAAATCTGCAAGTTTACTAAATCTAATATATTCTTTACAGCTGTGTAGATCAGTTTATTCCTTTATGTATAGATTTAAATTTAGTTTGTACTGGGATTTGTCCAGGGGTGTAAAAAGCGGGGAGGGGGGGGTGCATCCCCCCAATATTAATTGTGGAGGGCCGAGATACCTTTCGGCCCCCCCAAAAAAACCACTCACGTAGAAGGGCCTGTTTTGGCAGCTTCAGTTAAGTTAGATTAAGACCTCTAGCTCGAGTCACTAATAGTAGTTAAACTAAAATAATATAGCCCTAAACATGACCAAAATGAGCTTTATGTAATGCAAAAGTGCTCGAGAACGGTCATTTCCAGCGATCTTGAGCCATCAAATTCTCAAAATTTTCTCGCTCGCGCCAACCATAGTGGCGCCTCGTGAGAGCCGGCCCCCCAATCCTAGCGAACTTCCTACGCCCCTGGATTTATCTATTGGGCTTAATTCGGACATTTTTTCGTCATTCGGAAATTTTCGCCCGACACCCCCCCAAATTATGCAGGCTAGCTATGGCCCTACAAACGCTTTTCATAGGGTCACTTCTTGAAGCACCATGCATGCAGTATTTTTTTATGTATTTTTTTTATTTCATGTATAGGCTGAAAGAGAATGAATGTTCTAAAATGTCTCATTGCTCATGGTGTAAAAGCATTTTTGAGTCTTGTGAAAGTTTTTGTCCTTTTAATGAAAGGTAGCTAGTCTTCTGGACTCATTTTAAGGTCAGGGATTGTGCGTATTTATAAAATGTTCAAGGCTCTTGAGGTGACTACGATCGAAACATTATTTTCCTGATTTTTTCAGCCAGCGGATCGGTTTAAAGTTTACCCTAGATGTGACTGCGTTAACGTCCGTTCTGACTAACAATGAGAAAACACAACTTAAAGAAACTTTACAACAGACAATGTACAATATCCTTGGAGAGAAATTAGAAAATAATATCCACGATGTAAACTTTAAAAAGGTACCATATTAATTTGTTGGTCAATCTCGCTTTCATGCACTTTATGCATATCTTCTTCAGACGCCACAAATCAAACCACTTCGCGGTGATGTAAATATACCATAAAAATAATCATTAGTGCAGACTTCCTAGGTCGACTGTGATGTTACTCAATCACTGACCATTTTCTAGAATTCGATCACACTAAGTGTTCAGGGATCTAGTTTGGCCGAAATTTACGAGAAACTTGATGACCTCAAGGAAGCCATTAAGAAAAGAACGCTTTTCGTCGAGATTCCAGAAAAAGGAGGAACAAGAACAATATTCCCAACACAAGTCATTGTTTTCGGTAAGTTGTCCGATATATTTTCTGTTTTGTTAAAGAGATTTTCCTCTTTTATTTGAGAGAGCTTTGACTACAAGTGCGAAAATGACTGCAAGAAAATTAACTATTATATCGACTGGGTTATTTTCTGAGTACAATTTGTTCTGCGTTTACTTTTTTTAGAGTATGTATTTAATTTTTTCGTATATAGACATAGACGAATGTTTAACTAATGTGCCCACTTGTCACGTGAACGCCACGTGTATTGATACTGAGGAATTCTATAATTGCTCTTGTGGTTCTGGTTTTCTTGGAGATGGGAGAAACTGTTCTGGTGAGAAACTTTCTGCCAAACTAAAATGTTTGTTTTGTTACACTTCACCTTTGACATTGGGACACTTGCAAAGAATTCTGGTCTTGTTAATAGCTAAAACAAAGCCATGCACATTGTAACATAACCCAAGCTGTTAGACCAGGACAAGGAAGGGGAATTTCTTTAAAAATTTCTGTGCACATGGTTACAGAGACTGAAATGCTTATTGCAGCTCGTTCTGATAACCAATTTTGTGTTCCTTTCTGGTGAAACGAGTTTTTGAGGGAAACAGTGTCGCAATTAGACCCTGAAAAGCAATTGAAGACTACAGTCCTTGGCGAATCTTTTTTTGTGAAATGTGTTGGCTGCAATTTCCATATGATAGAATAATCAGCAGAATTGCTGAGATTTATGTACAGTGTGTGTTATTGCGTATACCAAATTGATTTATTGTGTTATATAGATTTGAATGAATGTGTTCAATCTCCATGTGATGGAAACGCGACATGCATCAATGAAGTTGGATCTTTTCATTGTTCCTGTTTTGCAGGTTTTACTGGAAATGGATTTCATTGTTCGGGTAAAGACATGTTTTAAACCGGATAGCCGTTAGAGTATAACGAAGATTTTTCTCGGACCTTAATTTTCAGAGTAGCATTTCTTCAAACAGGGCCGTAGGTAGATACGATAATTTGAGGGGCGCGTAGTCATATAATCGTGTTCTGAGTACTACTTTCTTTTGAAAGCGATCTTTTTTACGGTATATCAACATGAAAATGTGAATATGCACCCACAATTTATCGTGTCGCTACGGCACAGAAGAAAGATCAGTAGCAGAAAGTTCACTCAGCGGTTCAGCGTGTCCTCGTTTTTTTCTGCAAAAATATGCAATTTAACCAGAAGGCGGAGCAGTGAGCGAGTACAGCGTGTTTATAGGCCAGAAAAAGTCAATGACTGGCTAGGAAAATGACGGCCGACATGCGTAATTGCACATTCGGCATTAGCGAGGACTGAAACTTCAAAGCTTCCGACGTAAGTTAACCTTCTGGAGAGATTTTTATTCTGTGGCTACGGCCTTGTCTTCAGAATTGTTTTGCCATGGAATAGCGGGGAAATTTAACGCTGGCTATTGCTTAGAAAGACTAGATTGTTCAACTAACATGATGTGTCTCGTATTCCAAATTTAATATTTTTCATCTCTGACTTGGTGCTGTGGCAAAAGTACCACTTGTTTATTGCTTTCACGTTGTCTAACCCCGGGCAATTTTAATGAATATCGTGACTTAAAGACACCCCAGAAATTACATAAAATGTTTAGCTCAATTCTAAGTATCCAACGAATGGTTCTATGTGTGTAATCTTTGTGTAATCTTTGTGATCTTTGAGTGACGGTGAAATTTCTTAGCGTTGAAGAAATGTATAAATCTTAGTTTTAAAATTTCAAACAATGTTTTCATATGTTTTTGGTTAGACTATTTAACATCGTTGAATTGTAACTCTTTTATAAACGATTAATTGTGCCCTCTTAATTTTATATAGACATCAACGAATGTGACCAAATTCCTTGTCATAGAAGTGCAACTTGTTCAAACACCCTTGGATCTTTCAAATGTACTTGTGTGCATGGTTTTTCTGGGGATGGCATTTTTTGTCAAGGTGGGCTGGAGACTAGAGTGACACCTATCTGGGATAACGACGTTTTGTTTTTGTATCATTCCGTGTCCACTGAGTGCTGAACTAAAAAGTACTTTGCGCAATAAGAAAGACATAACTAGCTATGTAATCCTTGGCTTCTATACGCGATATAATGGATATCCGTAACAGTTTCGTATTAATTCATTTCAGAAGCAAAGACAACAGCATTAGAAACAAGAGGGATAACGAAGAAAAAAGAAGCAAAAGTGATCACGCAAACTGGTTTGGGGACAACGGAAAATACAGGGGCGCCAAAAACAGGAGAGTCAACAAGAACATTGAAACCAACTGATGTAACCAGTTTGAACAAGATTGATGACCATCATCCAACTCTCACAGTGATTGTCTTTGTAATTACGTCATTTGTTATCGGAATAAGTTCTGGTCTGTGTTGCATCTGGTTCATGCTTTTGCGACGATCCCGACACAAGAATAAAGTTCATCCTTCTGCAAAAAGTAGACATAAAGTCAGTATCATTCAAAAGGATGACAATGTTTTTCTCAAGGACAAACCAAGCAATAAAAGCAAAAGTTCGACTCAGAAACCAAGACAGAGTTTTCAAGTTATTTCAAATGTCACATTTCAACTGGCTGAAGTCGAAATATGATGGAAGAACTTCGCTAACTTACAAACCGTGTACATATATACCATATTTTATTTAAGCTAAATTAAAGCAATTCTGATTACAAAGATGTACGTCGACATCTTCTGTTTTTAATCTCTTTATATTTATTTTATGACATATATTATAAGCTGGCCAGTTGCTGTTCGAAAATTGAATGACAAAAGAATGTTATCCGTTGTTATGGAAATGGCGTCATGCGGGTGGTAAAAAAACTGGACACTAAAAACAAGATGGAGAAGAAAATGTCAAAAGGAAGTAAACGTTTTCCAAGAATGGATTGTGGACCAAAATACTCCAAAGTTTCCGAGTCTCTACGTTATGTCACCTCTGGTTCTATTCAGTGTTCAATGTTTTGTGGCGGCAAGCAGTGTAAATACGAGGGACAAGCCAAATGGAGCGATCGTGAAATGGTCATTAAGGGTTTATATTCTTCTTGGTGAGTTTTTATTTTAGGTATCGATGGTTTAGCTAGAGTGTTTCGATGCTAGCGAGCGAGAGTGTTTCATTAATGAAAGTAATGTTGGAAGTTTATTTATTGTTTTCAAACACACAAAGCAATTAGATCGTTATGACGTTGTGTTGCCAAACAAATAATTTTTTCCAGTTGAAACATCCTTATTCAGAACGCTCTCAAATATATTTAACCAACAAATAATGACTAATCACGATATCGGATCTACCGTATTTGATGCAAGAGAAAGGTGTTGTATGAATCCATTTTCTGTAAATTAATTCTGTTGTTATAACTAAGTGGTAAAAGATATAGCCCACTATAAGCTACAACTGCAATAATGTGTTTATGATTTTTATTGTACTGTAAGTGATTCAGTAAGTTGATTGACTAGCACATTGGCAAAATTGTTTGATGAAGTATCTTTTTCAGTTTAATCCACTCTAGCTGTCACATCCTTCAACTTGAGAAAATTGCAGCAAAATCACCAACTGGTGTGAACAGGCCTTATTGGCCACTGTGAGAATTTCAGGGAACTTTAGTGAAATTACTAATAAACCAGACTCCTTGTCATTTCAGGGCTACAGATAATATTTTAGCAATGGCCAGGCCTTCTACAAAAACTATAAAGAAATTTAATATCATAGAACAATTTCAAAGGTACATAGCTTGGAGTACTAGCATTAATTGTATTTATACCTGCATGACACTGGTTTAGTCACATCATCTAATAAAGTTCTGGCTATAGATGTGTTGTTCTAATGATATGTTTTATTTTTTTTAGATGGGGAATTACTGCAGTTATAAACTTACAGCATCCTGGAGAGCATGCAAACTGTGGTTTTGGTTTGGAGAAAAGTGGCTTTACTTATAATCCTGAGGTTTTCATGGACAATGGAAGTATGAGCTATATTTATCAACTTATATTGTAGCTTGTGGGCATCCCCATCCCACATAAACAAGGTAGGTCTGGGCCTGCCTACAGGCTACTTATGTTGGGGATTATGTGATATATATAGGAGAGTTGCTTGTCTGCTTGCAGCAAACAAGTCATCATTGTAGAATTTTGAGATGCTTTTTTCATCTCCTTGATAACCTAGCTTCTATTTTTTCTGAGTAACTTTGTTTTCTTTAACTTTTTTAGTATTTTTCTATAACTTCATTTGGTAGGTATATTATTCAATTTGCTGACCAAGGCCCTGTTCTTATGGGACTGATTCCGCACAGTTATGACTTAAATTTCAACCATCTGCAGACATGTTTATTAGCATTCTGACAGAACAGGGTTAAACAAAAACAGTAAGTCTAAGAGGATTCAAGAGTAAATACGGCTGTAAATGCATGGTAAAATTGGGACTTTGCGAAACCGGTCCAATGTGAATGGGGCCTGATATTTCATTGAGCATTTTGTCCAAGATTAACAGCTAAACAAATTCACTGCATAACAATTGCATATTTCTATAATTTATCATGCAGTCAAGTGTCCTTGAATTACTAAGTATTTCTACTGCTAAACAATACCACATTACTAGGTTCGTACATATTTTCTTAGCAAAACAAAATTTGTATTTTTTGTACTTAGGCAAGATTACGGAGTACGCTCTTTGGAGTCTGTGTTGGATATTATAAAAGTGACGGATTTTGCTTTACAAAATGGGAAGGTAAATTAATCAATGAAGCATTCAACCAAATGAGAAACATACAAACAAGCAATCAAACTAACAAACAACCAACCAAAATAAGCAACGAACAAACAAACCAACAAACAAAAAAGCACTTCAAGGCAAAGCAGAAAGCCATTAAGAGAAAAAAAACAAACTTGAAGACTATATTTTTATAAGGTTCATTTCTACATTATTCTAGGTGGCAGTTCATTGTCATGCTGGTTTAGGTACACAACCTTCCTTTCTTTAAACAAGTGTGTATTTAGTGAAACAATGGATTTTCTTTTATGAAGATTTTATTGTCCAAACTTTTGTTCTTTCAGGTAGGACAGGTGTTCTCATAGCGTGTTATCTCATTTACTCCTTGAGAGTAACTCCTGAACAGGTATATTACGTCGCATTTCAATTTAATCACTAGTACCACAAAGCATTACTGCGAAAAACAACAATTAAACGCTTGTGAAAACCGTTTTAAGCTTGCTGTGTTTGCTTTTTTATAAAACCTTACCTATATAATTCCTTTGTACATAGGCTAAAAATCATGGTAAAATAACTGTAAATCAGTTATGATTTTAATTGAACTAGTTTGGCCTTTAGCGGTATTAAGATTGGGAACGAGATTCGAGGTTCCTTGCTGGTTGTTCTTAAAAGGTTATTTAATAATTAAGAAATATAAAACATTTTCCGTGTTTCTGTAGAGTTGTAGAAACACGCGTGCGAGTATGGAAGGCGAGAAATAGTTTCTCGTTTCTCCCAAACTCGCACGCGTGTTTCTATAACTCGATAGAAACACGGAAAATGTTTTCTATTTCTTACATACTAATCTTTACTGATTTTGAATTTTCAGGCTATTCACACTGTTCGAATAAAGAGGTTAGTATAGGCAGTGGTGCACAGTATATTGTTTACTACAATGATCGCTTTGAAATATACTGAGCGCAGAAATGTAGCGCCGAAACATTCCACCCACAGCCGTATATCTACACTGCGTCATAAACGCTAGTATGCGTCGGTTGCCGTTAATCCATCGGGAGCGCATTTAGCAGCATAACCGGTCATAAAATGCATTTTTTTACATTTGTATCAATCAAGTCTTTGAAAGAAAGTGCGTTGTCTTTCATCTACTTGATGTGAATGTGATGTGACGTTCATTGCTTGAGTAATTATCATATTGTAACCAACAGTTTATTTCGTTTTTGTATATTTTCTGTATTTTGTTCTTGACTTGATCTTTTGATATTTTCAAGACCAAGATCTGTGCAGACAAGAGGACAAATTTCTTGTGTTCAAAATTTTGCAAAATTTTTGAAACCGCTTTGGGTTATTTTTCCTTCTTGGTAAGAAGACGATCATTTTGTAGCAGCGTTACTCTATACACGATGTGTTACATGTATTCATGTTCCATTATTCGATGACTTTCACTGTTTACTTACAGTAGCTACGCATTTGGAGTAAAACCGTTTACGTTGGAGAAGTATCTTGTTCATCAAAAACATGTATTACATGGATACGAGGCGAGAGAACTGAAATTTATTCCGAAGATAGTTTACGTTTCCTGCAAACGTCTATTGGAGCTTTGTGATCTGGACGCGAGCAAACTAAGGTTGACGAATCATCGCTTTCTGGGAAAAGCAGATGACGATACAGACACCACTGACTTCGAAGAAGAGTTGGAAAGTTCCGTTGATGGCAGAAACGATGAAGCATTGTGGGATATATCTGCTAGTTTGGAGGATCTTAAAGGGGAATTTGATACCGAAACTGTCCCGGTAAATGAAGCAGATAAATTATCGAGCTCTCAACAGACTCTCTCGCTTGAAGACAAGACGCGGCGAAAATCTGATTCTGTTATTTTATGCACCAGACATAAGATAAATACATATTACGACAAAGATGGAATTCCGAACAAAGATTATCCTGACTCAGGAAGATTTGAATCATTTAAACAAAGTAGTGGTGATGATGACAATATATTGATCGACAGTTGTGAAAGTGGGGAAAGAAAGATGTGTTGTACAGGAATGTTGTCTGAAGTGAACGAACATTCCGGAGTTAGTTCCGTAGCCTCAGCTTTCTTTAAAAATATCAAATCAAACTCTGACGTGATGGATAAAGTACTTAGACTTCAGGTATGAGGCTATATTATATAACGGCATCTTACTGTTTATAGTTATTGAGACATGGAGGTTAGTACAGTCTCGTGCCCAGGCGCTTCTATTATTAGTGGGCTCTGCGTGCGGGGATGCTCTGGGATAGACCTGCCGTATACTTCCCAGAATTCTCCACCCGTTTACTTAGATTGCGTGATGCTTCATTTTTGAGATGCCTGGGGGAACTCTATGTACATGCAGGTATGAGACTTGCGTAAGCCACAGTGCTCACCTTTTTTGTCTTGTTATCAGAGACTTCTCAATGAATCAGACGAGGGTTGGAAAGCATTAAAGGCTGAAACAAATCCTTGTGTTTTGACTACATTAGTGATATCTTGGCTTGATTCTCTAGTGGTTAGTGCTTTCTAATTTCTACGTTTTTTCTTAGTTTAAGATGATTACACGTGCATCAATCGTTTTTTTTCCGTAATGAGACTCAATTATATTATTCCGTGTGGACCTTGTGAGCACTTCCAGTATACTAATTGTGTTTAGGCATGATAATTTATTGCAATTAATAATTGAGAAAATCATTGAATATCTCGGAAATAGTGAAAGATTTGTGTCAGTGAAACTGCATATTGTCACTTTGCAGGAACCCGTGTTAAGTGTGCATGATGTGCAAACGTTGGTTGAAAATATTGAAAATCCACGAGAAGCTTTGTTGAATCTAAGTAAAGTAAGTTTTTGTCTGCAATGGTGCAAGTAAAGTCCTGTTTACACGGGCGATTTTTGCTGCAATGTTTCTCCTTTTGGCGTATGTGATCGAGTACGTTGACTGGCGAATAGATTAGCGAAATTGTTGGACGAAGTATTCTCGCCACTTATCCACTCTATCACATCGTCGAACACAAGTCAAATCGCATCGAAAATCGCCCGTGTAACCAGGCCTTACGTGTATGTCGAAGTTAAAGTGAGCCTCCTGGGCTCTCGTTCATGGGGAATTATGATGAGTAAACGAACCACTTGGTTCAGTCTGAAGAGGTATGTACATATAATTATTTAATAATTCAAGAAGTGAAGAACCATTTCTATTTTTTAGTCTCAGAGAGGTATTTGCGAATGTTTATTAGCAACTGTCTTTAAGGTGAGTACTGTACACTACACTCCAGTCAAGTTGAACTGATATTTGACTACAAGTACCCGAATACAAAACACTTTGCTTCTGAAAATCACCCACTGCATGAAACTTGATGATGTTGCCTTGTTAAACACAAATGATATGATATGTCTTATGAGTAAAAATCAAACGAAAGCGACGAAGAATGTTATGTTAGAAATTTGTTGTACGAAGAACTCCTCGACTCCACTCCATTTTCTTGCCACAGTATTCTACGAACGTTTATTCTAAGTAAAATTTTCCATATTTTCACAGCTGAATTTTGTTGAAAACGAAGATGGTGAAAAAGCTTTACGTAAAATCTTGGCAATTTTAACTCGCATTGACAGAGAAGCAACAAGCGAGGATGAAAATTGCTCATTTTTGATGACAGAATTTTTCAAATTTTGTATGCTTTTGTACGAGAGTTGGTTGAAAGAAGTTACTTAGCTCTTGTTTTTGCTTGTTTTGAATTCTTGTTTTCCATTGTATCACTGGCGTAAACGGAGAGTCTCGAAGAACCTGGGCCTCAACTATCAAAATGCAACAACTGTGGAACTGTGGGCATTTTGTGGGCAAAGATCTGAATGATTTTTGCGAACCGATGTCCAGCTATACGACCTTTCGCCGGAAAACCAAGCTTCATAGCGGAAGAGCTGATCAGGCAAAAGTGTAAAGTGTACATTAATGATGTTCACGCCGATTCAAACGTCGAACTTTTCATGTGCCGAATCGAATGCAAATGAGTCTAAACAAAGACTTGTGCTCATTTGCATTCGATTCGGCACATGAAAAGTTCGACGTTTGAACCGGGCGTCATGTAGAAATTTGAATCAACTAAAATCGCTTGCATTTGCCGTTAGTTTTAGCGCATGCATTAAGGTTACTCAGGCCTCGATCAAACGTCGCTTTTCTCATTTGCCGAATCTAACGCTAAAGACCTAAAATCTATGGGAGTCATTTACACGAGGTTCGGTAAATGAAAGCAGCGACGTTTGACTTTAAAGAGGGTCGTACAGGGGGATCTTCGGCACGGTTCACAGGTTAAAAAAGTGACGCATCACGAATCACGGATATTAAATATTTATTTTCACGAATCACGAGAATCGGCTATTATACGTAACAAAAATAATCTTTATCCTGTTTTAAAATAGCAAAAGCGAAAGAGAACGTTTGAAACACTGTCGAAGATTTAAAAGTCTAAAATCACGTAAAAGATGCCGGGGTAATCACGAATAACGGACTTGAAGTTAAGCTCTTCACGGCTCACGCAAAACATATGCTTCACGGATCACGATAAATAATTTTTTAAAATCACGTTTCACGCTAAATAAATTGATTGAATCACGCGTCACGAAAATACCCCTGTACGACCCTCTTTAAAGCAATAACTAATTGCGAACTTTTCTCATTTAATGCTTAATGCGCTATGTATTTATTATTTATTGAACCAGATCAGTGGATATTTGTGGTGTCTAATACCTAATTAACTTATAAGATATATTGAATTTTTGTAGCAAAGTGTTTATTTAAATTTTTTGTGTGCAAACACTACAATGGCTTGTGATAATATTCCAGTTTAAACGAGGTCAGTTGTAATCTGTTCAGCGGCGTATCGTGTCAGAGAGGTTACTGACAGCGCGTGATCCGTGATGTGTGCAATGTCTGAAAATAAAAGACCTTGGTTTTATACAATTCGTTTACACAAAAAGAAATGCATTTTTTTCACAGCTCTGGGCTTATGGGGAGTGAATTACACTGCTAATCAGTTTAGGTAAGCAACGAATCACGGAAAAAATCAAAGTAAAATAAACTTGTACCAAAGAAATGGAAGGTTGTGAAGCAATTGCCAAATTGACTGGCTGGTCTGCCTGGTCACAGAGCATGTCATTAGCCCTGTTCACACTAGTCATTTAGATCGATCTGAGATCGATCTAAGTTGAAGCGTGCTAAGTGTAAACTGTCGTAAAAATTTGAGATCGATCTCAGTCAGCCCGCTTAAAAAGGTGGTCTGAGATCGATCTCAGATCGA
>JAODVQ020354315.1:0-11615 GCA_025400075.2 Phenganax stokvisi | reverse complement strand
GCGGGAAAATCCTCGAGAAAATGACGTCATTTTTTCTACCGGTTACCCGTTGCCGTACCGGTAGGCAATCTTAACCTCTCTAATATGAAAGCCGAGACAACTCGTACAAGAAAATTTGAGAGCTACGGTTATTAGTGCAATGACTAAACGTAAAGGCGTTCTGATTGGTACATTTTGGTATGGTTACAAGCACTTGGCAGCGACAATGTTTCAAATACACGCATGCGCATCAACTTACTTTGCACTTTTCTAGTGTAACTATGGTAACAAGAGACTTGGATAGTTCTTCTATACTTGTGTTTGCTTCCGCATTTTGAACAAGAGACGCACTTCGGGAAAACAGTTGGAAGAACTCGGCAACATCTCCGTCTAACTCCTTCGTTGTTGCCTGGATTGGAAAGATACTAGTATTAAAATATAGTAAGTAAATCTTTTGTTTTTCGAAGCAAAACTTGTAGAGAAGGCAAGTCTAATTGTGCTTTAAATATAATCATTGTGCTTCAAATATAATCATTGATACAGTCGTGAACGATCAACTCACCACAGGTAACCCACCGGTCAACAGCTGTTTAAATGGAAAGCTCAATAACGATATCATCAAACTAAAATCTGGTTCAAGAGAATCTCCTTGGTCGACATCGGAAGTCTAAATAACGTTGATATTGATAGTCTCTACATAACAGTGCCAATTTGCAAAACATTGTGAATAAGCTTGTCAAAAAGTTATTCTTTCACTTGTAAGCCTCCACAGAAGCTGCTGGTTTATCATATACAGAAGGTATATAGTCATCATTACCTTACTGACGAATTCGCGGACCGAGTCTGTTACTTTGCTCCAAAACCTCCAAATATCTTCCACATTTGCAACAGTGCTAAGAGAAAAGCATTGGGTTCAATTTAAAGGCAGAGTAGTTTTGAATTAACTAGGTTGTCGAGTATGAAAAGCAAAGTAATAGATCAAGGAAAACTAGAAACTGTTTCAGGATAATTACCTTGCCATGCCTTCAAGAATAAGCCATACATTGTAAACGGTGGTCAATTTTCCCGAAGGAGCTTCAAAACCAATGTCAATCAAATTCTCAAATACAGTATGGAACCTACAGCAAACCAAATACTTCAAACTTCAATGCAAACAGAATCAAGCAACACGCCGATTCAACTGAGGTTATTACTAAATGAATTCCTTGAAAGATGCACCAACATCACAACACAGGACGTACCTCTCATCAACGTACGATTCTTTAAAATTTGACAACAGGCTAAACAAAATATCAGCCAGGAGAAACACCGGTTTTCCCTGACGGCAAGTAAACGATAGCACACGGACGGAGTGTAGCAGATATTTCGCCGGAACTTTACCCAGCACGTCAAGAAATCTCTGTAAAATATATTCAAAATATACCTAGTAAAGCATGTGGATGTGAGCGATTTCAGTATCCTTGCGATTTCACGATTTCAAACAGTGCTATTTTTGTTATTTCGATATGGTTTACTGTAGCGCAAGAGCTATAGAATTTTTCATTCTTAGGGGCTGTTTACATGAGCCCTATAGGGAGGGCTAGCCCTTCTAGGCGAGATTTTGCGTGCCAATTAAAATTCTAAATAAAAATTGTTTTCGTTTACATGAGAGGAGAGCTTGCCCTCCCAGGCGGGTTCGCGCTATTAACTACCCGAGATCTTGGCAAGGAGGGCTGGAAGTTTCCCATATAAACGCAACAAGGAGAGCTGGCCCTCCTAATCGGGCTGAAAATTTAACAATTACGCATGCGTAAAGTGCGTGTGGGAATTTCCAGCCCTAAATGTAGGGCCAGAATTTTCCATGTAAACAGAGGTAAAAAACAGCCCCTTAGTTTCACCATCAATGCACGGCGAACCGAAATTTAATCGGACGTACCAAGACCAAACTTGGAGAAAAAGAACAGCACGTTAAAACATCGTTGGTAGTGAAAAACAATGGTGCAATGATTTCATCAACGCTTCTTCGATCACCTTTAAATAATATTAAGATAAAGTGAAACTACAGCAATGACTAAACACGTCCACAACAGCTACTGTTAATGGAAGAAGGAGCCGCAATGAAAAACACCAAAAACTGCTTTACCATGATTAAGCAAAGTCGTGACAATCCTGCTAACCATGCTGCTCCAAATTGAGACAATCAATTCATCTAAAATGCGATAAACCCATCATAACTTTCGAAATTCCAAATTATTCCCTAAAATCGAAAGCCCATTTTCCACTTCGACTATATCCTGCCAAACCCACTGAGGCCAACATAGCGTGTTTAAGCCACTGACCTTTAAGTTACCTTTCAGTGGTTCAAGCACTGCTGAAAACCTAGGCCGGTTGTACAAAAGGTGGATAGTGCGATCCACTAGATGGTAATTTTTAAAAATATTAGTAGAAGTTTTCATTGATCGCTTTAAAATAAGACTAGAACTGATACTCACAGATTAAAAGGCAGCTATGTTTATTTCGTTGGCTAATACGAATGTTTCATCGTTTTCGTCCAATCTTACGAAGGTTGAAAAAACATCTATTCAGTGGATAGCGCTATCCACCTCTCCTACTACCGGTCCCTGGCGCCTTCACATAAACGGACACACTATGGCTGCATATCTGCTACAACTCTATATACGTACTCACCCTCCAAAAAGCTGGCACACGAATGCAAGGCAGATTTTACAACTGCCAAGAAGAAAGTTAGATGTTCTCGAAATACTTCACCAGTTAAAATAGGATTTTGTAAATGTTCTAAGAAGAAATTATCAGGTCGGTCAGGCAAGTAACGCCGTAAATACACTGCATAGATTAAAGATTTGTAGCGGAGATACTTTTGAAAGAAAAACCAGAAAAAGTGGGAACAAAAAAGATGTAGTAAAGTATATTCTTTGAATATTTGCATGATGATTCGCGCTAAAATAAGATTTTGTGGAAACACCATGCAAGTTTGTTCTCCACTACGCGAATTTGTTCGCACGAAGAAATCTGGCAACGTGATTGGCTCGTTTTCGACTTTTTCGCGGCAAATTATTTTTGCTAGCCAATCACGTTGCTGTGGGATTTATTTTTCGCTCGAAAATATTCGCGTAGTGGAGAATGGGCTTAAATGAACTTACGAGGTGCTGCCACAAAATCTTATATCAGAAAAAGATGTAGTACGCTAAAGGAAACTCTACGATATGTCACTATACTTAACAGCACCAAAAAAATGTGACGTGTCCGGGTTTCAGTTACACGTATAGATCAGAGTCAGATGAAAAAGACTTGCCTGTCAATCGTTTGTTTTTCTGCACTTCATCCGAGTTCGTAGCGAGGATTTCCATGAGCATTTCATAGCCCAGCTGCATGATTTGCCTCACAAAAGCCTCAGGAAACTTTTCTTTGTTGAATATTACACTCTTTCTTTTGGGGGTATTTCTAATAGACTTGTTCGATGAAGGAGTTGCAAGCCCGTGGGCTACGGGTGTAACAGGCATAGTTAGTTCTTGCAGGCCATCTTTAGAGTTGCCTAGCGGTATTGAGCTAGCGTCAACGTTGACATTAAAGTAGTATTGCAGCAGCGGAAGACACACCTGAAGTAATAACAAGCCGCGAAATTTAAAACGATGGACTGTATGTAGTATATAGTTGTTCATATGACGAAGGAAGGTCTGTTAATGCAGAAGCACGTTACCTCGGAAAATATTGTCTCAGTTGAGTAATGCTCTGGTTTTATCGCACAAATAAGGTGCCACCATGCATGCAACCGACCAAGTTCAATGTCTTTATGTATAATTTTTCCAGGATGCTAAAAACGTAACCATTGTAGCGCAAGAATGTTGGTTTAAAATAAAAAGGCATATAAGTATTTTCAAATGATCAATTTGGTGCATAAAAAACATACCAGTGTCAACGGCATCATCAGAAGCTTTATTTTTTTCTGAGAAGTAAGAAATACTGCAAAGCAGAGACAGTTACAAATGAGCTTTACCTGGGAATTTCTTATAATAACTGATGTATATTACCGCAGTATTTGATGATATCTACCATATCAAGACACGACACGTTACTTACCAGGAGAAATGGCAAAGTTATCAATTAAACAAATCCACGCCGTGTAGCTCATACTTTGAACATTGGGCAGCGGTGACTTGAATCCCTATAATATTGACAACATCTGTTTTTCCCTTCATATGCGTGCTGAATTTGTTCACAAGATTATACTCGTTTTAAGTTTACAAATGTAAAGAAAACTATCCTATGGCCAGTCATTTATAGATGAGCATTCTACAAACACAGCCTTTAAAAAACTATTAGCTGTACTTTGTAAACCATGTGATCTGACCGTGGACAAAAGATTGGAGCGAGCAAAGGAATGGAAATACATTTTGCTGTATATAATCACGTCTTTTTCTTTTCCCTTCATGAAATTAGTCAAAACTTTGTAAAACTGTTCGAGGGTGAGAAAGACAAGCCCATAGCAAATTTTGAAACAAACAGCAATATACTTCATAGGGATGAGCCGATAATCGGAAATTAATCGGAAAAGGCCGATAATCGGTTAGTTTTAGACGTATCGGTTGTCGGCCGATTGCATAGTCATTATCGGCCATGTACTGGCCGTCCGATCAACGCGTATAAGTAGCATTCTTTTTTAAGAAAATGCTCGGCGTAGTTTGAAACGACTTTAAGATTTGAGGTAATGATAAGTCAGCGGTTGACTGCTTAGGGTGAGAAGCAAACAGATTAAAAACAATGACTTTTGGATTATTTTGGTGCCATGCAAAATGTAAGAAGTTACACGAGAAATTCACGAATAAATATCGGTAACAACCAATAAATCAGCCGATCTCATTAAAAATCGAATCGGAATTTATCGGATTGGTATATTGGTCTTACACTCCATCGGCTCATCCCTAATACTTCATGAGATAAAAAACTATTTTAAAACGAAAACTTGATTTTATTTGGCTACTAGTCCCAGTCTTTTTCCGTGATTTCAGATCACCTGGAAGGGAAACCAACACAATACAGTGTACCTGTTCTGGAACTTTAAGCATATCGTTAATGAGACTGCCATTCTTATGAAGCGTCTGGGTAAGATAAGTGAGCAAAATATTGAGAATAATAACATTGTAATATTTACAAAGTTCTTTCCAGAAGAAGTCAAAATGCATGCAATTTTCTTTCTTCAAGTGAGAATTTATACCTCTCCCAATATTGTGACGATCACAGTCCATGCCCGTAATACAAATACTTCTTTCTTGTCAGAAAATAATTTGACCAGCTCTGATAGTAGGCCCTATGAATGCAATACCACAGTCTAGAATATGAATTATACTTCGATATTGCATCTTAACCATGACGTCTTTTAATATCCCAGTATCTCAGCTGTTTCCTTTACAAAACCAGTGAACACCTACCCCTTTTAAGTCTGGTAGTAACTGAGTTACAACATCTTTCTGCATTAGTAATATCAATTTAAGTCCAAGTTCCAAGATACCAAGAGCTTTTTCACGGACCTGCGAGGGTGTACAAGAAAAGTAAGAATTCAGTCTATATCGGTATTAACAAAAGAAAATGGAGAAACAGAGGGCCTCACTTCACCAAACTCATTATGATGACAAAAATATTATGCATACTTTATGTGCTGAGCATATCAACAATGGATACACGAGTTTACTCCATTTTCCAGCCGTTGAGGAAATACTGTCACTTGGCAAGTCAGATATCAGTCTAAAAAGCACAGAATATTACAAAAGTGAAAATTAAAGTTTTTACATTTTAAAGCAAACAAAACAAGCGCACAAGCTAACAAAACACTTGTTTCTTACTCAAATAAAAACTGTAATCTTAGCATAGAACTTGGAAAGTATTGTTACAATGAGGATAATCTTCTTATTTTGGAAAAATCAAGTCATTTTTCCCATGTTCTAACAAAATAAAATTCTAGCAAACTTTCTGTATGTTTTTGACTTAAGATGGCTGTTGCAGTTGAAGACAATGACACAGAACTTTCACTTGTATGCAGAACAAGTAGAAACTGATACCTATAAATGACTTCCAAGGCCTCGTTTTTCACCATAGTTGAGTCAAACTTTAGTAGGGCATATTCCACTGTATTCAGTATCACATGAAGCTGATTGAATAAAAAATAAATGGAGGAACAGAACGACAAGAATGAACTGCACAAGAGCTTTGCAAAATAACCATTGAATATTGTTTACTAAGCCCACCTTCTCTATGATGACTTTAGTGTACAGATGCTGTTTTGCAATGCCCCATAATGCTCTCGTGCACAAATTCTTGTCTGTGCTGTTCATCACAGTATTACAAAGATCTAATTGATCACGCAGAGCATTTTAACAAGTATGACTTAGGCAATCAGAAATCACATTTGCACAATACAAAATTATCAAACCTTGAATAATCATTGACATTTCAGTGTCTTGTAAGGAACTAAATTAACAACATAGAACTAAGTTTTGTCTACTCAATTCTGAGATGCGGCTCCTATGTTGGTAATGCACGGAATATATTTATGGCAATTGATGCAAGTCAACATTTTGGAATTTAACATTGACACAGCTTTAATGCTTGTACAATAATACTAAAGTGAAGATGAATTGTTACCTCACTATTTTGTCATGATAAATACAATAACCCACAGCTTGCAAGGCAGCATGGGAGAGATCAGTTCTTTCACTTAATATGTCTCTCTGAAGTGTAAAAACGTGAAATTATATTTGCACAAAGCGGCAAGTTGCATCTAAATGCAAACAAAATGACAACGATATGCAGACTAATTGACAAACAAACTGCCACACAATAAACATACCATAAATTTTAACAAAAATCGAAGCAAAAACCATTCAACTAACTGGGGAAATGTACCTTGAAAAATGAACTTACACTCAGTGCAGATAATAATCGAGCAGAGAAGTTGCAAACGTCTTTCACATATTGTTCATCTTCTTTAGCCAAATCTCTAATTATCAAAATAATAGTGTTTTGTGTCAGTGATAACCCACACAATTGATCCAACTAATAATTGGAAAAATATATAGTATCATGCAAAGACACTAACAGAGACCAAACAAAAAGGTCTAAGTGAATCATAACACTGAGTTTACAAACTTGCAGCGAGGCTTGTCTGTAAGTAGTCATGAGGGGCCAGTTCAAAAGCTGGTCAGCCTAACCCTGGGTTTATGAAAATTTTGTAACAAAGTTTTTAACTGCTTGTTGACATCAAATTAGAACTATTTTCCATGCATCTTGACTGGATCAATAGAAGTCTTAAATTGCAAGGCTTCAAAACAATTAGGTACTGAAGTATAGAAACTAAAAAGCAAATTAAATGTTAATCCTGGGTTGATACTAATCTGGCTTTAAACAACCAGTCCTTGTTCACAATGTTGAAACTACTGCTTGATTCTTATACATTGCTCCGCAGACAAACAGAACTTTTTACTCTTTGTGGGGAAACTTCTGCCAGTTAGTGGTTAACCATGTACATTTGGGTACATAGCTAAGAAGATGAATATCTATGTCCTCAGCTTCTTACTCTGCAAGTCTGAGACAAGCATCTGTCCTGGCCTCTGGTTGTGAACTACAGTCCTCAAGACACGTCAGCAATGGCTGCACCAAACTCCCAGGAACATTCACCATTTCTTAACAACAAAACAAAATCTTCATTTTGCAATGGTCTGGTATTTTGTTATTTAGACCAAGATCAAACAGCACAATTACCTGATACAAATCAAAAGCAACTTATTGAGTGGGCTAAGGGGGCGCACATGATTTAATCTGCAACATAAAGTATGCATAAATGCACTCCCTCAGGCACTGGCAGATTTGAAAGGCAGTGGGCCTCAAGCACTAAACATGCTAAGCAATGCAGAGGGCTAGATGGATCACTTTCCTTGCCAAAGTTGGGAATTAGCCACCACTGGCCCCTAGCTTCAGCATCACCATGCACTCCACTTGGTCAGTACATGACTACTAGTTTATTAGGGGGTTTAAATGTTAGACAACTTTGTAGACACAATATCGAATCACACGACCAAATCGACCATGAGGGATATGACAGTAATGTCTACACTGATTTCGCCCATGCACGCTTATCTAACATCTGTACAAAGAGATACATGACCAAATTTCCTACAGTCCTATAGAGTACTTGCTGACACATACAATTCAGTATTAAACCAAATAAACTATACTCATCGCCCGATCGGTACTCACCTTTGATAAAATATCCTTAAAAAACTAAGTCGACTAACACATAGATTGCACATTCATTCAAGCCACCAGCTTATCAACGTGCTGAACCAAGCATTGCTTCAGCCGAACTTTGGAAAATTTTGCCGCGAAATACCACTACTCCCGCCAAATTATGCAGTACTGTTCCCTGATTGGTTAGTATAGTTGAGGCCAGTTCGCTCTTTGAGATCAGGCAATATATTTGGGAGCTACTTCATGTAACGAGAATATTGGAGACCAGAACTGGCGTTGTTTTCCATTGTTACCATGCTGTTAGCGCGAACGAAACACGAAAGGGTATTTCTGGAAATGACCTGGCAGATTGACAATTACGGTATAAAGCGGCGGTGCATCAACTTTAAAGTTGATTTTGGTTCTAAACTAGCGCATAATCATGCAGCGCACCGAAAAGCAAACAGCCACAGCCAAAACGAATCAGGCATAATGCTTATAAAGGACTCATACAAGACAAGCATAGCGCAAAGTCACAACGGAAACAGTACAGGAGCACTTGATGCAATGCTTGATACTTTCATGTCAAGCTGTACACTAGTGCGTACACAAAGTATTCCCATTGCAGCTGATCGAAATGCGACCACATGGACACCAGCCGTTAGCTGAGTACACAGCTAAAAATTATGAGCCTGCAGTAAAACAGGATGCCGCAATGTTACAGTACTTATCGCGTTTACAGTTGTCAACAATATTGAACAATATTGTTTATTTTTAATCGGCTGTAGGTAACAATGCTGAACAACATTGTTAACAATTGTGAACAATAGGGTGCAGCACAACATTGTTGCATCCTTTTTATCAACATGACAACATGATGATTTTGACGCGTGTATGTACAAAGCTGAGAGCCTGAGGCTGTTTCGTTTTCGTTGCGCAACTTGCGCTGCTTGCATACGTCACGATAATCAGTTTTGAACTTGATGCCGCGTTATACTACAGCACATGTTTCAGAACAAATCAGTACAGATACACACTCCGCCGGCACGGGCAAAAGGATCACAAAGGGTCAGGCGACTAGTTGTAAACTACGCTAAACTAGGCTTAACTAGGCTTCGTTGTTCGAGTCTTTCTAAATTTATCTTTGATATTTTTCTCCCATTCTTTGCGATGTGTGCTGTACAACTTCATGGCAGCTCGCGCATCTTCCACCTTGAGAAGATAGATTAAATATTCGTATCAAGACAAAAATACAGTAAATACCATGACTGAAAAAAAAAGAACACCCTAACAGATTTGGTGAGCACTGAGCAGTCAAGAAACTGAATGTCAACATGAATTGCTTACCGAAGAGTGTTCGCCAGCCTGAATAGAGATTGACAAGATTTCTTTAGCAAGTCTCTTCAGCGAGGGTCGCTTTGTCTTTAGGTGCAGAAAAGAGTATTAATTTGAAATTTCATTACATTCATCCTGCATTGTTTTTTACATTGAGAAAAGAGAATGCTTTCAAACGGTCGTATAGACCCTGTTGCTACAGATAGCATAAAAATGAGTCCACCCAAGACTATCGCCTTTCAACCGCTAAAACGACAAATATTTATTGCTTCATTATATAATTGAAGATTAAAAATACTGATTTCTGGGACGGAGAACACAGATGCATGGCTTTTATCATTGAACTAATGACCAAGCCGACTTTGGAAAGACCACATTGTCAACATTTCTCCGAATCTAGAGTTGACAGCAAATCAAAATAATCAAATATTTACCATCAATTTCTGTTGAAAAGGTTTATATTTAGCTGTATCACGAATACGTTTTCTTGGATGATTAAGTAGTAGAACCTAAAAGCAACATAAAATTTATAACAAAACTTAGTTTTGAACAGGTACAACGTTTTGGTTGGCTCACTTGTTCCTTTTTGAAACAATGAACAACTTTACCTTTAGATCTGTAGAGACAGAGTGGCCAATCAGAACTTTATCTTTGATTATCATGGCAACATCTTTTTGGACATCTACAAATTTAGGTGCTGCAATACAAAATGCCACATATGACAACATGGATGTCAATTTGTAAAATTTAGGATACAGGTTTACAAGTTAATCTCAGAATGAAAACTAGTTCACTAACCATTTCTCAAATGAAAAGGTCTAATACCACTGACTTCGGTTCTGTAATCTATGACTTTTTCTTGTGAAGCAACATATTTATCATAAAGAACATCACCATCAATATTTACTAAGGATACTCTGGCCAACATGTGCTCTAAACCGTCTTTGCCAACACCAACAAACTCGCAATCCATTCCAACATATTTTGTTATCCTGAAATGGTGAAATGTAAACAAAACTTACGACGGATAAATACACAAAATTACACTAAAATTTCGCATGCAATAAGACTGATACAAATTACAAAATAAGTGATAACTACATTTTTACTACGGAAAATGAGTAAGAAATGCCACAATGTTTCGCATGCCTATAATAAAGCCTGTTTCTGACATTAAAGTTTTGATGTGCAGAATAATTTGCATTAAGCCAAGTCACCCTTCGTCCAAATATGCATTTAGTATTCAAAAATCCTTCACTTTGCCAGACCTTCCAACTCTCACGCATTTTGCGTGAAACACACGTGGACACACGTCTTTCAAATATTCTCACGCTCACACGCATTGACATTACTTTCTCACGCAAAAGCGAAAAAATAGCAAGCGATTTAACTTTTTTTCTTAACACTTCTCTTGGTAATGTTTTAACGCTTAAAGCCATTTTCCACAACAGCCGTTTTGGCCGCGCAGGCGGAGCGCACAGTTTTGAATGTATTCTGCTGGTGATTGTCCGCTTTTGATCTCGCGTGCACGCCGAGAAAATTGAATTAATTTTAAATTTTTCCTGGCGTGCACGTGAGACCAAGCGCCTACAGAAAACAACAGAGCATGTTCAAACTGAGGGCACCGCCCGCACGGCCAATATGGCCCTAGTGGAAAATATCCTTAATACATCAACATGTTCAAACTTTGGCGTACTGATATACTTCATATTATATAAAGCATAACATCAGTACTTCATTTTACACCAAACACAACTTCGCCTTTTGGAAAGCAGCTCCTTGGTTCGATTCCGCCAAACCACACTTACACTTCCCAATAAAATAAACTATTTTTCCCGTCGATTGAAACTATCTACAATCTTCAAACGGAACAAAATAATGATTTCAGAGGAAATGTGGTATGAAAAAATGTTTTCTGACCCTTGAAACCGAATTTTTAAAATTTTTATCTACACATGCGCTCATCTGCACCACTACAATTACACGTGAACTCGATAACGTACATATAAGAAGCTGTAAGACAGAAGAGTTGAAATGAGTTGGCTGCTAATCACAAGTCTTGGAAGAAGGTCAAGTGAATCTGC
>JAODVQ020354206.1:0-11616 GCA_025400075.2 Phenganax stokvisi | reverse complement strand
CGTTCAACACGAGAAAAATCGCATCGAAAATCGCCCGTGTGAACTGGCCTTTATACTACAAGACGAAACTTGGCGTTTACTGATCTCAAATATCACTATAGTTAGCCACATGTTCATCCTTGCAGAAAGTCGTGTGGTGAATGATCTATAACATGCAGTGACAAGCAAGCGGCTTTCACTTTTTTACTTTTTATCTTTCGACAGATTAAAGCGTATAATTATAAATTCATTCGTTACTGCTCAGAAAATGCTCGAATATTAGTGTTTCAGTACTTTGAAACAGCACATAGACATCCAATTTTTCCTTGACAAGTCTTTTGACGTGATGTTCACTTGCTCGTGCATACGAGAATAGTAAATTTTCCGACGCTCACGCTGGTGTAAATTACATAAAGAAATAATAGACAGAGAATTCGTGCTGGTGACGAATCACGTCTCCACTTTTTCACCGTGCGTGCCCTTTTGAATGCGTCATTTTGAATTTGGAAATAAACGTAACTTTCTCAACCTATTTACAATTTACAAAATACAAACCAAACGTGTTCAAAGAAAACTCGAAAGCCTCGATCCTCGTGCGAAAGTCTCGAAACCGCACGAAATTCTTCATCGCAAGAGTCTCACCGAATGAAAATGCCCTTTTGAGTCAGCCACTTTGTTGAGATAAAGTTTTGACTGAAGCGTGATAGGGAGCACGCATTCTATGTCTATTTTTTCCATGAAATTACCTTGTTTAAAAGCTGATACTTGAGCTATAAATTTACATGCGACATTAGTTCCTGTAAAGTCACGGCACCGTATTCAATCATTTTTCGGCGGTGTTTACTCTTTAAAGCTTCTTGTATTAAAAGTATACGTTCAATTCTGCTTTATTGTTCAAGTTTTAGGCTTTAAACTCATCTTTGAGTGGGTGAATTCGATGTCGCAACTGCACGGAACCGGTCTCGTGTATACGCAGCCGTATCAGCTGGAAAAAAATCGCATCAATTTTCGGCATTTGCAAATAAAAAAAAATTTGTACGTCTGCGAGACTTAAATCTTGTGTCATCAAATATTTTATCTTGAGACTTTGCTGAAAGATCTTCTCCATAAAGCAAAACAAGAGATTTACGCAATCCATTCATGTTTAAAATGGTCGTTACAAATTCTGCGGCTGTCTAAATATCTATTTCATTTTAAAATATAAATATCTTTCGTTGCTAAATTTATAAGATATTTTTATCTTTGTTGTGAAAAGCGTCTTTGATGCAAGTTTAGAAGCAAACAGTAGAACAATGCGAGACAAACATTGTTGTCTTTTGTCCTTGTTGACATATTCAAGTGTGCGTAATTAGAGAGAGGAAAATATCTTTCTGGCCTTAATGAGATCCATCATAGATTATCTAATACTTGGTTATATCCTGCTGTTTTCTGGTGTCACTGAAACAGTCGATGTCGCGTCGTCTTGCTGTGATTTTTGAGCTCAGCCAAAATGAAGTGCAATGATGTAACAGCTAGTACCCAATCATTTGGTTTTCGAGGCGCTACTGAAGTCTCCTCAATCATGCAGCTGAAAAAAACACGTTGCTTTGCTCTATTTATTGCAGGTCTACTTCTCGCTGTAGTTCTTGGCTTTCTTCTGGGGTATTTCTTGCCAAAATGCAGCGATGATTCCGGTGATTCTACTTCAAACAACTTAAAAAACACATATGAAATTAAGCTCTTGTCAACATTGGATAATAAAGCTATTGAAAAAATATCAAGGTACGGGCGGCATTGTGTCAGTTTTTATGTAACCTTATAATGTTAACGATATTCGTTCACTCAGATAGAACAAACCAGTCTTTGATGTGTTTGAAATGTATATTAATGATATCATAGAAACTTCAACAGTTGTAAGAAACGCAACCTATTCTGTCACTACTTTTCAAATATTTTCTGCAGACTCTAAAGAAATTATGCAATTATTCCAGGCTATTTATGTACGGCATAGCAATCCCTGTTGTCCCCTATAGTTAACAGATTGTCAAGAAGCACGTTTTCGATATTCTAGCACAATTCTTTTGATCATTTCTGTATTGATTTAAACGTAGGACTAACGGGAGTCGTGCTGAGAATTAATTGAGTCTTAACCACGTAAAATTAATTAGAAATCCCGGGCCACCACACAGTTTTCTCTCTACACTCTGTTGAAACTCTCAATCTACTGCAGTTGTATCTCCATACCATTACTTTCATCAAATCACCTACCAGGGAGATTTCAAAATTTTATTCTCTTATTTCAGGAATTTCTCGAGCGTTCCTCATCTTGCAGCTTCTTCGAGGGATGTAGAAATGGCGGGCGTTATTGAAAATCTTTGGAGAGAATATGGTTTTGAGGTTGAGCTGTTTACTTATGAAGTACTACTTTCGATTCCCAACAAAACAATGAGCAATAAAGTTGAAATTATTAATCAAAATGGATCAAAAATATTTCAGGTAAGTTGTGGGACATATTAGGGTGTATGAAAGGCTTGTTAAGTCTGCCGGAGTGGATAGTCACACCTTCACGGATATACAGTTCATCGGCTTTAATCCTGATCTTAGTGTGAGAGACTTGACAATAAAGGCCCATTTACCCGGGCGATTTTCGATGCGATTTTATTCGTGCTGAACGATGTGAAAAAGTGGATAACTGGCGAATATACTTGGTCCAACAATTTTGCTAATGCACTCACCAGTCAACCTACTCGATCACATACGCTAAGAGGAGAAACATCGCAGCAAAAATGGCCTGTGTAAAGGGGCCGTGACACTTCGGTTGTGTCGCAATTTTGTATGGATTAAGTCTTTTAGTAGTATCATCTATAAGGATTCGAGACTGGATGGCTTCTTAATTAATCTGTCGTCCTAATGAGATTAAAAGAAAATTCTTGAACTTAAATTCCTTTTAACATTCCAATATTTTGTGTTTGAATGATTGGATTATAGAAGTTAGGTAATTGTTACATACGTTGACGCGTGACTTCTGTCGACCTAGTTGGGCTTCAGCACACGACACGTGACAGTAAATCACGGTCAACTTCGAAACCTTTTTCTATAAAAGCAAGCAAATCATACTTTTGTTCACTTGTTTTAGTGAAACGTAGCTGATCCACTATATCAGTTGCAAATGCTCTGTTTCGCTCGTTGTTTGATGTTTTTAGTCATTAACATTTCTCAACTAGATTTTGAATTCCTATTGTGAAAAAGACAATATCTTCTCATAACTCGTCAGGGGTTCAATTCCCGCCGTGAACATCACAATGCTTACCCCTGGTTGGTCTTACACAACCGCTTTTGTGCCGCTTTAGAATTCAAAAGAATTATTGCCTAATCGCACTAATCTTTTTATCCTTTTGGGATATATTTATCAGTAATTGCTGTCACATATTCAACACTTGTAAATTTGAAATAATCTATTAATACCGCATAGATACAGTAACCGTGTTAATAGTGAATTAGTTTAATTACGTTGGTGTCTGTACCATTCTAGAGTGGTTCTTCTTTAAAAGTCATAGTCCGGATTCATAGATTAACATTTGTTTATTTACAGACCACTGATCTTCGTGATAAAACTGGAACGCCATCTTTCTTGGGTTACTCAGGCTCAGGAATCGTAACGGGCGATTTGGTCTATGTGAATTATGGAACGCAGAGTGATTTTGAAGAACTGAAAAAGTTCAATGTATCATTGAATGGTTCTATTGCTATCATCCGATATGGAAAGATATTTAGAGGAACAATGGTATGTAGTGGGATATCTTTCATTTCAGTGAGGTTTGCAGATTAAGAAATTCTCCAATGTATTTTAATTCACAGGTTGATATGGCGTATAAAAATGGTGCTAAAGGAGTAATCTTGTACTCAGACCCCGATGACTACGCGCCATATGGCTTCAATTCTTGGTGGCTATCTCCCAACGCTGTTCAACGGGGCTCAGTTTATCCTGGACCATCCTTCGGTGATCCTCTCACCCATGGTTTACCCTCATTACCCGGCATGTACCGTAATCCACGCGAGGATGCTAAACTTCCGAAAATCCCTGTTCATGTTATCACGTATACGGAAGCTGAACAGTTTCTAAGAAAAATGAAAGGTATTTGCTTTAGCACGAGCTGTCGTAGTTCTATCATATCTAAGTGGCTGTTCCTCTTATTAATTCAATGTCTCTTTTAATGCTAGGTGCTGAGGTCCCTTCAACTTGGCGAGGCAGTCTGAATCTCACGTATCGCTTTGGTCCAGGCTTTCAAGACCCTGGCGATCGCGTAAGATTGCAGGTGCATTCTGAGAATGTTCTAAAGAACATTACGAACGTCATTGGCACCATAAAAGGAAGTTTAGAACCAGATCGTGTTGTTTTAATTGGTTCTCATCGTGATGCTTGGGGCAATGGTGCTGTGGACTCGATTAGTGGCACCTCTGTGGTCATGGAACTATCACGTGGTATAGGTTTGCTACTCAAGTCGGGCTGGCGCCCGCGACGCACTATGAAATTCTGCAGCTGGTCAGCGGAAGAGTACGCTCTGATTGGCTCAACAGAGTATGTTGAAGAAAACTACAAAGTTTTGTCAAATCGTGCGGTGGCCTACCTCAACCTTGATTTCGCTGTTTGTGGGAACTTTACCCTAAACACATACTCAAGTCCGCTGCTTCACAACTTGATACTTGATGCTACAAAGAATGTACTTGACCCGAATGACGACAGCAGGAGCGTATATGATGTCATGCTTGAACGTAATCCCGCTCCTGGGAAGCAGAAACCTAATTTCGAATCTCTCGGTACTGTCAGTGACTACGCTTCGTTTTATCAGTACCTAGGTATCCCGTCCATCGATTGGGGATATATGCGTATCAATGAGGGGAAAAAAGGATTACCGTACCCAGTCTACCATACACTCGCGGACACTTTTGACTATATCAAAAAGTATATAGACCCTGAGTTCAAAATTCATTTAGCAATTGCGAAGTTAGGTGGGATTTTTCTAATGCGGTTAGTTGACAATCCGCTGTTACCTATGAATAGTATTTCAGAATATACACAAGTACTACGCAATTCACTTAAAGCTATAGAAGAAAACGATGCTTTTGCTTGGCTCAAAACTACGAATATCTCGCTAGAATTTCTAAGAAAAGCCGTGGAAAATTTCGAGAAAGCCTCACTACAATTTGAGAACCAGTTGAAGTCGTATAAAGACGAGAAAGATTTTAACAAGTTGCGCGTTTTAAATGACCAAATGCGTCAAGTGGAAAAAGCGTTTCTTCATCCAGATGGCCTGCCGGGAAGACGGGAATTCAAACATCTTGTATTTGCTCCAAGCTCATCAAATATCTACGCTAGTGCCCGTTTTCCTGGCATAACAGACGCGCTGGCGGAATGCTGGTTAAAGACGTCAGAGTGTAGTTACAATGAAATTGAACTTCAAATTTCAGTGTTGACGAACAATATACGACAAGCTGCCGCCACGATGCTACCAGTTTTGTAGCGCAATTTCTTTTTAAATAGAATCTTAGTTTGCTTTAAAGGTGAAAGAGTGTGACAGTGTAGACACAAGATTTCAATACAATATTCTGCTTTATGAAGGATTACGTAGTAGGCCATTACTTTTAGCCGGTAGATGTTGGGAAATTTGTTTTTAGAAGCAAGAACGAATTGCTGTAATACAAACTTATACAACCTACCCAGCACCGACTACGTTTTATTGGAGAGTGGGTCGAGCCGAAGAGTTTGACCGAGCAAAAATAAATGCTTTCAAAATATTTTGAAATATGTGGAGATATTTGCGAAATTTTACGTCGTGAAGCGATAGATATTTTAGGCACAGGCATGTTAGTGTTTTGTTATGTATTTGAGATGTTTATTTCATTTTTAAAAGTCTAAATTGTTTAGTAAACCATGACTTTTAACAGGTCAAATGGCGAATGTTGACGTCCTCGCTCCCTGCTCGACAAAATAGGCAACGCTGCTTTGTGATAAGGTAGGAAGATTTTAATTATAGTCTTTCCACTAATGTATTTTAGTTTAAAAACTCCTTCGATAACTTTTTTTGTTTTGACAACTGATACTCTAATTTCCTGAACAAACTATTATACATTCAAAATGGCCTCGCTGTCTGAATTAATCAATTTGTAATGATATTTAAAGAGGGAAATATACTTTGCTTTTTGGGTTTTGTCTGTTTCTGTCAGAGTAGCTATATCTATTTTTACTTCACAGAAACATCGGGACTAATGTAGTTTAGCGGACACCTTACAACGCTGACGACTAAAAATATATATATTATATTAAGAACGATGAGCCCGCAGCCCCACTCAGCGTTGTTAATATATATTATGTTATTTGGACGGTCAGCGGCGTAAGGTGTCCGCTAAACTGCATTCTAGCGGAAACATTGTGTGTGTATATATATATATATATATCAACTTTGTCCCTTGTACGTATTATTTTTCTCGCCTATTCTTCTGAAGCAGTTTGCCTTTGAAATGCCCTGCAATGATCTCTATGAGTGTACTTGCTATATTTGTATCACTTTGATGAATTGCCTTGACGCTATTTAAAAAGACACTTCATGTACCACGCCACGTTTACGCTGACTTTTCGTCACGAAGATTTGATTATGTAGATCACTGGTGAAAATCCTTTACCAACTAAAGTGCCCAGAATGACTGAATGTCTTCAATACTTCAACTCATTTACATCCGCTAATAGAATGAAAATCTTTATCTCAATGGCAAGTTTTAGAAGCATTAACCACAAAGGGGCATCCTGCTTCCAAGAGAAAAGTTATAGGCTTTTAATATTGCTTGCCTCAAAAAGTTTCACGTATTTGCTGTTTTTCACCACTGAAAAAGTTATTCATATCGCTGTGGTTCCATCCTGTTGTCCGTTACAATGCGAGAACGAACGACCCTACTAGTTAAGATAAACACAATTGCTGCTTTTGTTCCCCCCTGAGGATGCAGGAATTTGCTATCGTTTTGTTTGCTGTGTTTTGACATTCTAAATTAAGATCTTGTGAGCTTACATCACAATCATTGAAGGCTTCAGCTGTTCTGTTATCTCTCGCTTGGAGCGTATATAAAGTGCTAAAGACACTTTACTTTGATTGGTATCGGTGTTTGCGACTGCTCAAAGAGAAATAATATCTTGCAAATTTGTTCCATACTTTAAAATGTCCCTGCTTGGTAGAACGTCAACGTAGGCTTTGCTTTATTCATTCTAAAGCTGGGTTTGCAAACGAATTAGTACCTTATTCTCTTCTGGATTCAAAGAGGATTCAAAGTTTGGTCACAAAAATTTGATGACGTCTTCATACCTTGGAGTTGAGTATTAACAATTGGTTAAAAGGAGTTGGTGCATGCGTGGCTGGTATATTTGAAGCCTTTGCAATTTATTTATCAACGAATACTTCAACGCCATTGTGGGAGAAGACTAGTTCAATAAAGAACTACAATATTGGGTCCATTCACTGAACAGCGTTGCTCTCTCATGTGATTGTAGTGTCCTGACCAATGATCCTAGCTCACAAGCTTGCTTCACGAACGACAACAAGCATCCGTACGTCTTCAGAAGGCGCTAGCAATCGAGATGTCATATTTCAAATTTTACTCTACATCATCGATGTTTCGATAATCGTTGGCAATTCATTCGTGATTTGGCTTATTGCACGAAAGAAATCTTTACATTCCGTGACGAACATGTTACTGGTGTCCTTAGCAATCAGTGATCTTATGGTTGGAATTGCAGTTATACCGTCTTTCGTGGTGTGTTTTCATGTAAAATGCGACGCAGTGCTTGCTAAAATGGTCTACGATTATTTTCTGTTTGTATCAGTAGCAAATCTTTGCGCCATAACTGTGGATAGATACACAGCTGTCATGCATCCCTTGAGATATCCTGTCAAAATGACTCCGCAAACTGCTATGCGCGTGATCGCTGTTGCTTGGGCCATCCCAGCTGTTTTATCCATCCTTCCAGCATCATGGACCTACTCAAAAACGTCTCGAGAAAACCAAGATCTGGCCAACAGAGTTTTCTATACAATCCAAGTCGTCTTTTTTGTGTTGACTCCTTGTTGGTTAATGCTGTGGGCGTATTTCAAGATTTTCAAAGAAGCTATAAAACAAGCGAGGAAAATCCACTCGAACTCTGGTTATAGATCTGAGAATATACACAGAGCACGGATTCTCTCTCCAAGCGAAGCCAAAAACGCGATCAAAGTCTTCGGAACCGTTGTATGTTTTTTCGTTTTCTGCTGGTCTATGTCCGCTTATAGAACTTTTGTGATTTATTATGAATTGAAAAAAGTGGACCCTGATGTAACCATGACTTCAAGGTTACTGCTACTTCTCAACAGCGCTGTGAACCCTGTGTTTTACTCCCTGTGGAAAAAGGATGTTAGACGAGAAGTTGAAAGATTGTTTGTTAGTCGTAGACGATCTGCAATCCATCCTGCAACCTCTGCTACTAATCCTTCTATGTTCTCTCAGCAAGCAGCTACACTTGGAAATTGAAGAAGATTGGTTTAGTTTCATGAAACTGAGCTTACCGTAATTATTCGAATAAACGCCGCGGTGTTTATTAAATTTTGGGCGTTTATTTGAGGGCGGCGTTTATTGCAAATTTGGTAACAGCTGTCAATTTATTATTTAACTAATAGCTGAACAACAGGGCAATACTGAGTTTTTTTACAGATAAGTACTTTCACTGCTTAGGTATAACAGGACTGCTTTGAATTACCACCGCATTGATGAAAAAATGCAGGGTTTAATAATGTTTTGGCTTCTCCTTCCCTATTCGAGGGAGGCGTTTATTTGAATAATTGTTGCGAAGGCTGTGTGAAGTAGATTTGAATCGACAAATTTGGAGAAATTTAACTTATGGTGAGATTGCGCTTGATAATTAAGAAGTTTTGGTTTGATAAAGATTTTACACTAATATAAAGGCTGTCACATAAGTGGAGTAAATTGATGTTTGCTGGCCAACATGCGCTTTTGAATTGGAGTATCTAGATATAGTGGGAATGGGAAAATGTCTATGATAACACATAGGTAGCAACATCCAAAGACAATAAAATGATTTTAATTATTCAACGAGCTACTGTTTAACTAGAGTGTAAGTCTGATGAATGTTGAATGTTTGAATATTTTACGGCTGTCAGACTACAGCCTCAGAAAGTGAGAGGTGCAATGCATGTCTTGAACGTATTTTATGTTGTTTCCGCAAATTTCAAAGTTCTGAAACTTCAGATTATTTAAATAAACTTTGCGTGACTGCTTTCCTTATTTGTTGGGCCACGGTAGTGTTGTCAATATGGTATATTCAGTTACAAGGGAAAGCCTTGCTTATGGACTATGCAGGATTTCATTTCAAACGATTACGTCGTCGGTGACAATGACGTCCTTGTAGAATAGAAGGTCATTTGTAATAAAGACGTCGTGTTAAAGTATGACGTCCTTTCGAACAATGCCTTCACAACGTCATGGCATCTCCAGAGACCGCCTCGCTTGCGTGATTGCGTGTTGCGTCAACGACACTTGCCGCTTCACTAGATCCCATCGTCCAGACGCCCTTGCCACAATGACAGAGTCGGATATTCCTGCTAAAGTAATATTAGGATAGCAATTATTTTGACTTATCCCCAGGACTAGATGTTTCAAATTCAGTCTCTCTGGAATGGACTCTGGTGAAATGAATATTTTGTTGAACGCGATCATTCGTCTATTCAATCGTTTGACTTTCTCTGGTTTGATATTCGATTCATTCTTGATTATTTCGAATTGCCTGCCAGCTTTTTCCAACGCACTGATTTCTCTCATAAGAGTTTTTAAAGTGATTCCATGTTCATTAAGCTGTCGCTCGTAAACGAATCTTGTTCTGTTGGAAATTTCGCGCAATTTTGCCGTAAATGAGTTTAAATTGAAAGGAATGAGTTCGGAGTTTACGAGTTTATACGTAAGTCTCGCTGTAAGTTTCGTCTGCGCGAGATGGAAGTGGAAATGAGGGTCAAACATGGATATGAAATGATAGGTATCGTACACTGTGTGATAGGATGTGGGAGGACGGAAGGGAACTTTAGCGTATTGAAGATCCAAGCTTGGGACACCTAGAGATTCAAAAGGATGTTATGAAGTTAGTAAGAACGCGAAGGGATAATTTTGGTCTTTCGCATACACAGGATTTTGACAATGAACAAATAAACTTACCTGCCATTTCGTAGAAGGCAACATAATCAGAGGCACGGCCAATTGTATTGAACTGAGGTCGGTCTTGGCCATCAGGCCTTTTTTTCTTCCATACAGAATATATAGTCCCATCTGTCCCGTTTGGATCTTTAACTAGTGATGTCTCAGAATACACTAGGTCAGCCATCAAAGGATTGCCAGCAGCTTTAAGACTATCATTCCCGTGAACTAACATATCTATATTAATGTAAGCCACAGCTCTTTGTTGAAGGAGTTTTTTATTGTCGTCGACATACTCCGTAGAGCCTATCAGTCCAGTCTCTTCCGCAGCCCAGCTACAGAATTTGATTGTACGTCTTGGCTGCCAACCTGAAAATTAGTAATGATCCGTCGTAGTGTTTAAATAAAGTATTTTGATTGTACTGAGCCAGTTACCGCTTTTAAAATATGTGGTACTCTTTGCTCTAAAGGGAATGTATAGAAGCTAGGAAGCTACAGGCTTGTACATGAAGTCATTAAAGGCCATTTTCCACTACGGCCGTTTTGCCCTCGCGGTCGGAGCGCACAAATTTGAACATGCACTGTTGTTGATTGTCCGCTCTTGATCTCGCGTACCCTCAGAGAAATATGAATTACTTTCAACTTTCCTGGCATGCACGCGAGACCAAGCGCCCACAGACAACGACAGAGTATGTTCAAAACAGTGCGCTCCGCCCGCGCGGGCGCAACAACTGTGATGGAAAAGGGCTTTAAGAGGAGAATTTTTGAGGCTAAGAAGGCATTGAGGCATTTCTTCTTTCTACCTTTCTTCAAAAGTTCTCCAATACCACGTGACAATTCCATCATACCAGCGTTGCCACTCCCAGCATCCACTGCACCGAATGCGATAGAGTCTCTATGGTTACCAATTAGCACCCAATCGTCTGGCTCCTCTAAGCCATAAATTGTACCAATGACGTCATAGATTGTCGTTCTCTCTGATTTCGAGTTGACAATAAGATGAAGAGTTAGGTTGTCTTTTAGATGTGGTCCTATCTTGTATTCTGTAGAATTCGTAGAATTTAGTTTCCATTCCTTTGGCAATGGACTTCCTAAATATAGCGAAGTTCTATTATTTTGGGTACTCATGTGTGCCTTTATGCTAGGCAAGCAAGACTCTGATAAATCGTTATATTAGGGCTCGTTTTCATCTCGTCGTAATTGTCGTAAAGATAGGGTCAAGATTTTTCTGAACAGTTTCTAAACATTTATCAGTAAAGTAGTTATTAATAAATAATATGGATGCTGGCCATGAGATATGCAACTAAACATATAGAATATTTTGGCCGTTGAGAGATATCGTGATTCTTCATATACGACAATTGCCACACCTTAAAAATTTAGCCTTAAGGCCAGTTCACACGGGCGATTTTCGATGCGATTTTTCTCGTGTTGAAC